>CAXDIG010000139.1:0-110813 GCA_963989225.1 Dromius quadrimaculatus
TCTAGCACTAAATACATCATATTTCGTGTTTTTAGAGTGCTATTTGCAGTTTTACAGACTTTGGAATAAGTCGAAATCACGCTTTTCTGCGCAGATTTTCACAATCAAAAAGTTCCTATTCCTATTCAGGACCTCATAATATGTATGAATCTATAGACAAAAACATCATATTTCGTGTTTTCAGAGCGCTATCTGCAGTTATATGAAGTTTGAAATAAGTAAAAATTACCACATTCTGAGCAGTTTCAAAGTATCGCAAATCACGTAAATCTATCCAATACAACATAATACGCATGAATCCGTCCTCAAATGCACAAGATTTTGCGTTTCCAGCAAGTTATCAGCGTTTTTTCTGAGTCTCGTTGAGATATTTTTGACTCTGTAAATCTGCACAGAAGCAAGATTTTGCTTCAAAAGGGCGTTATATGGCAGAATCTAGCACCAGATAGATCATATTTCGTGTTTTTAGAGTGCTATTTGCAGTTTTACAAACTTTGGAATAAGTCGAAATCACGCTTTTCGCGCAGATTTTCACAATCAAACAGTTCACATTCCTATTCAGGACCTCATAATATGGATTAATCTATCGACAAGAACATCATATTTCGTGTTTTCAGAGCGCTATCTGCAGTTATATGAAGTTTGAAATAAGTCAAAATTACCACATTCTGAGCAGTTTCAAAGTATCGCAAATCACATAAATCTATCCGATACATCATAATACGCATGAATCCGTCCCAAGATGCACTAAATTTTGCATTTCCAGCAAGTTATCAGGCTTTTTCTGAGTCTCGTTGAGAAATTTTTGACTTTGTAAATTTGCTCAGAAGTACGATTTTGCTGCAAAAGTGCGTTATATGGCAGAATCTAGCACCAAATACATCATATTTCGTGTTTTTAGAGTGCTATTTGCAGTTTTACAAATTTTGGGATAAGTCGAAATCACGCTTTTCCGCGCAGATTTTCTCAATCAAAAAGTTCATATTTCTATCCAGGACCTCATAATATGTATGAATCTATCGACAAGAACATCATTTTTCGTGTTTCCAGAGCGCTATCTGCAGTTATATGAAGTTTGAAATAAGTCAATTTTACCACATTCTGAGCAGTCTCAAAGTATCGCAAATCACATAAATCTATCCAATACAACATAGTACGCATGAATCCGTCCTCAAATACACAACATTTTGCGTTTCCAGCGAGTTATCAGCGTTTTTTCTGAGTCTCGTTGAGAAATTTTTGACTCTGTAAATCTGCTCAGAAGCAATATTTTGCTTCAAAAGTGCGTTATATGGCAGAATCTAGCACCAAATACATCATATTTCGTGTTTTTAGAGTGCTATTTGCAGTTTTACAAACTTTGGAATGAGTCGAAATCACGCTTTTCCGCGCAGATTTTCACAATCAAAAAGTTCATATTCCTATTCAGGACCTCATAATATGTATGAATCTATCGACAAAAACATCATATTTTGTGTTTTAGAAGCGCTATCTGCAGTTATATGAAGTTTGAAATGAGTCAAAATTACCACATTCTGAGCATTTTCAAAGTATCGCAAATCACATAAATCTATCCAATACAACATGATACGCATAAATCCGTCCTAAAGTGCACTAAATTTTGCATTTCCAGCAAGTTATCAGGTTTTTTCTGAGTCTCGTTGAGAAATTTTTGACTTTGTAAATTCGCTCAGAAGCAAGATTTTGCTTCAAAAGTGCGTTATATGGCAGAATCTAGCACCAAATACATCATATTTAGTGTTTTTAGAGTGCTATTTGCAGTTTTACAAACTCTGGAATAAGTCGAATTCACGCTATTCCGCGCAGATTTTCATGATCAAAAAGTTCATATTCCTATTCAGGACCTCATAATATGTATGAATCTATGGACAAAAACATCATATTTCGTGTTTTCAAAGCGCTTTCTGCAGTTATATGAAGTTTGAGATAAGTCAAAATTACCACATTCTGAGCAGTTTCAAAGTATCGCAAATCACATAAATCTATCCAATACAACATAATACGCATGAATCCGTCCTCAAATGCACAGAATTTTGCGTTCCCAGCGAGTTATAAGCGTTTTTTCTGAGTCTCGTTGAGAAATTTTTGACTCTGTAAATCTGCTCAGAAGCAAGATTTTGCTTTAAAAGAGCGTTATATGGCAAAATCTAGCACTAAATACATCATATTCCGTGTTTTTAGAGTGCTATTTGCAGTTTCACAGACTTTGGAATAAGTCGAAATCACGCTTTTCCGCGCAGATTTTCACAATCAAAAAGTTCATATTTTTATTCAGGACCTCATAATATGTATGAATCTATAGACAAAAACATCATATTCCGTGTTTTCAGAACGCTATCTGCAGTTATATGAAGTTTGAAATAAGTCAAAATTACCACATTCTGAGCAGTTTCAAAGTATCGCAAATCACATAAATCTATCCGATACATCATAATACGCATGAATCCGTCCTCAAATGCACAAGATTTTGCGTTTCCAGCAAGTTATCAGCGTTTTTTCTGAGTCTCGTTGAGATATTTTTGACTCTGTAAATCTGCACAGAAGCAAGATTTTGCTTCAAAAGGGCGTTATATGGCAGAATCTAGCACCAAATAGATCATATTTCGTGTTTTTAGAGTGCTATTTGCAGTTTTACAAACTTTGGAATAAGTCGAAATCACGCTTTTCCGCGCAGATTTTCACATTCAAACAGTTCACATTCCCATTCAGGACCTCATAATATGGATTAATCTATCGACAAGAACATCATATTTCGTGTTTTCAGAGCGCTATCTGCAGTTATTTGAAGTTTGAAATAAGTCAAAATTACCACATTCTGAGCAGTTTCAAAGTATCGCAAATCACATAAATCTATCCAATACAACATAATACGCATGAATCCGTCCTGAAATGCACGAAATTCTGCGTTTCCAGCAAGTTATCAGCGTTTTTTCTGAGTTTCGTTGAGAAATTTTTGAGTTTGTAAATTTGCTCAAAAGCAAGATTTTGCTTCAAAGGTGCGTTATATGGCAGAATCTAGCACCAAATACATCATATTTAGTGTTTTTAGAGTGCTATTTGCAGTTTTACAAACTCTGGAATAAGTCGAATTCACGCTATTCCGCGCAGATTTTCATGATCAAAAAGTTCATATTCCTATTCAGGACCTCATAATATGTATGAATCTATCGACAAAAACATCATATTTCGTGTTTTCAGAGCGCTATCTGCAGTTATATGAAGTTTGAGATAAGTAAAAATTACCACATTCTGAGCAGTTTCAAAGTATCGCAAATCACATAAATCTATCCAATACAACATAATACGCATGAATCCGTCCTCAAATGCACAGAATTTTGCTTGCGTTCCCAGCGAGTTATCAGCGTTTTTTCTGAGTCTCGTTGAGAAATTTTTGACTCTGTAAATCTGCTCAGAAGCAAGATTTTGCTTCAAATGTGCGTTATATGGCAGAATCTAGCACCAAATACATCATATTTCGTGTTTTTAGAGTGCTATTTGCAGTTTTACAAACTCTGGAATAAGTCGAAATCACGCTTTCTCGCGCAGATTTTCACAATCAGAAAGTTCATATTCCTATTCAGGACCTCATAATATGTACGAATCTATCGACAAAAATATCATATATCGTGTTTTCAGAGCGCTATCTGCAGTTATATGAAGTTTGGAATACGTCAAAATTACCACATTCTGAGCAGTCTCAAAGTATCGCAAATCACATAAATCTATCCAATACAACATAGTACGCATGAATCCGTCCTCAAATACACAAAATTCTGCGTTTCCAGCGAGTTATCAGCGTTTTTTCTGAGTCTCGTTGAGAAATTTTTGACTCTGTAAATCTGCTCAGAAGTAAGATTTTGCTTTAAAAGTGCGTTATATGGCAGAATCTAACACCAAGTACATCATATTTCGTTTTTTTAGAGTGCTATTTGCAGTTTTATAAACTTTGGAATATTTCGAAATCACGCTTTTCCGCACAGATTTTCACAATCAAAAAGTTCATATTCCTATTCAGGACCTCATAATATGTATATATCTATCGACCAGAACATTATTTTTCGTGTTTTTAGAGCGCTATCTGCAGTTATATGAAGTTTGAAATAAGCCAAAATTACCACATTCTGAGCAGTTTCAAAGTATCGCAAATCACATAAATCTATCCAATACAATATAATACGCATGAATCCGTCCTCAAATGCACAAAATTTCGCGTTTCCAGCGAGTTATCAGCGTCTTTTCTGAGGCTTGTTGAGAAATTTTTGACTCTGTAAATCTGCGCAGAATCAAGATTTTGCTTCAAAAGTTTGTTAAATGGCAGAATCTAGCACCAAAAACATCATATTTTGTGTTTCTAGAGTGCTATTTGCAGTTTTACAAACTCTGGAATAAGTCGGAATCACGCTTTTCCGCGCGAATTTACAAAATCCAAAAATTCATATTCCTATTCAGGACCTCATAATATGTATGAATCTATCGACAAAAACATCATAATTCGTGTTTTCAGAGCGCTATCTGCAGTTATATGAAGATTGAAATAAATCAAAATTATCACATTCTGAGCAGTTTCAAAGTATCGCAAATCACATAAATCTATCCAATACAACATAATACGCATGAATCCGTCCTCAAATGCACAAAATTTTGCGTTTCCAGCGAGTTATCAGCGTTTTTTCTGAGTCTCGTTGAGAAATTTTTGACTTTGTAAATTTGGTCAGAAGGAAGATTTTGCTCCAAAAGTGCGTTATATGGCAGAATCTAGCACCAAATACATCATCTTTTGTGTTTTTAGAGTGCTATTTGCAGTTTTACAAACTTTGGAATTAGTCGGAATCACGCTTTCCCGCGCAGATTTTCACAATCAAAAAGTTCATAGTCCTATTCAGGACCTCATAATATGTACGAATCTTTCGACAAAAACATCATATTTAGTGTTTTCCGAGCGCTATCTGCAGTTATATGAAGTTTGCAATATGTCAAAATTACCACATTCTGAGCAGTTTCAAAGAATCGCAAATCACATGAAGCTATCCAATGCAACATAATACGCATGAATCCGTTCTCAAATGCACAAAATTTTGCGTTTCCAGCAAGTTATCAGCGTTCTTTCTGAGTCTCGTTGAGAAATTTTTGACTCTGTAAATCTGCTCAGAAGCAAGATTTTGCTTCAAAAGTGCGTTATATGGCAGAATCTAGCACCAAATACATCAAATTTTGTGTTTTTAGAGTGCTATTTGCAGTTTTAAAAACTTTGGAATAGGTCAAAATCACGCTTTTCCGCGCTGATTCTCACAATCAAAAAGTTCATGTTCCTATTCAGGACCTCATAATATGTATGAATCTATCGACAAAAACATCATATTCCGTGTCTTCAGAGCGCTATCTGCAGTTATATGAATTTTGAAATAAGTCAAAATTACCACATTCCGAGCAGTTTCAAAGTATCGCAAATCACATGAATCTATCCAATACAACATAATACGCATGAATTCGTCCTCAAATACACAGAATTCTGCGTTTCCAGCGAGTTATCAGCGTTTTTTCTGAATCTCGTTGAGAAATTTTTGACTCTGTAAATCTGCTCAGAATCAAGATTTTGCTCCAAAAGTGCGTTATATGGCAGAATCTAGCACCAAATACATCATATTTCGTGTTTTTAGAGTGCTATTTGCAGTTTTACAAACTTTGGAATTAGTCGAAATCATGCTTTCCCGCGCAGATTTTCACAATAAAAAAATTCATATTCCTACTCAGGTTCTCATAATATGTACGAATCTATCGACAGAAACATCATATTTTGTGTTTTCAGAGCGCTATCTGCAGTTATATGAAGTTTGAAATAAGTCAAAATTACCACATTCTGAGCAGTTTCAAAGTATCGCGAATCACATAAATCCATCCAATACAACATAATACGCATGAATCCGTCCTCAAATGCACAGAATTTTGCGTTTCCATCGAGTTATCAGCGTCTTTTCTGAGGCTTGTTGAGAAATTTTTGACTCTGTAAATCTGCGCAGAAGCAAGATTTTGCTTCAAAAGTTTGTTATATGGCAGAATCTAGCACCAAAAACATCATATTTTGTGTTACTAGAGTGCTATTTGCAGTTTTACAAACTCTGGAATAAGTCGGAATCACACTTTCCGCGCGAAATTTCATAATCAAAAAGTTAATATTTCTATTCAGGATCCAATAATATGTATGAATCTATCGACAAAAACATCATAATTCGTGTTTTCAGAGCGCTATCTGCAGTTATATGAAGATTGAAATAAGTCAAAATTATCACATTCTGAGCAGTTTCAAAGTATCGCAAATCACATAAATCTATCCAATACAACATAATACGCATGAATCCGTCCTCAAATGCACAAAATTTTGCGTTTCCAGCGAGTTATCAGCGTTCTTTCTGAGTCTCGTTGAGAAATTTCTGACCCTGTAAATCTGCTCAGAAGCAAGATTTTGCTTCAAAAGTGCGTTATATGGCAGAATCTAGCACCAAATACATCATATTTCGTGTTTTTAAAGTGCTATTTGCAGTTTTACAAACTTTGGAATAAGTCGAAATCACGCTTTTCCGCGCAGATTTTCACAATCAAAAAGTTCATATTCCTATTCAGGACCTCATAATATGTACGAATCTTTCGACAAAAACATCATATTAAGTGTTTTCCGAGCGCTATCTGCAGTTATATGAAGTTTGAAATACGTCAAAATTACCACATTCTGAGCAGTTTCAAAGTATCGCAAATCACATGAAGCTATCCAATGCAACATAATACGCATGAATCCGTTCTCAAATGCACAAAATTTTGCGTTTCCAGCAAGTTATCAGCGTTCTTTCTGAGTCTCGTTGAGTAATTTTTGACTCTGTAAATCTGCTCAGAAGCAAGATTTTGCTTCAAAAGTGCGTTATATGGCAGAATCTAGCACCAAATACATCATATTTTGTGTTTTTAGAGTACTATTTGCAGTTTTAAAAACTTTGGAATAAGTCAAAATCACGCTTTTCCGCGCTGATTTTCACAGTCAAAATCAGGACCTCATAATATGTATGAATCTATCGACAAAAACATCATATTCCGTGTTTTCAGAGCGCTATCTGCAGTTATATGAATTTTGAAATAAGTCAAAATTACCACATTCCGAGCAGTTTCAAAGTATCGCAAATCACATGAATCTATCCAATACAACATAAAACGCATGAATCCGTCCTCAAATACACAGAATTCTGCGTTTCCAGCGAGTTATCAGCGTTTTTTCTGAGTCTCGTTAAGAATCTTTTGACTATGTAAATGCGCTCAGAAGCAAGATTTTGCTTCAAAAGTGCGTTATATGACAGAATCTAGCACCAAATAGATCATATTTTGTGTTTTTAGAGTGCTATTTGCAGTTTTACAAACTTTGGAATATGTCGGAATCACGCTTTTCCGCGCAGATTTCCAATATCAAAAAGTTCATATTCCTATTCAGGACCTCATAATATGTATGAATCTATCGACAAAAACATCATATTTCGTGTTTTCAGAGCGCTATCTGCAGTTATATGAAGTTTGAAATAAGTCAAAATTTCCACATTCTGAGCAGTTTCAAAGTATCGCAAATCACATAAAGCTATCCAATACTACATAATACGCATGAATCCGTCCTCAAATGCACAAAATTTTGCCTTTCCAGCGAGTTATCAGCGTTTTTTCTGAATCTCGTTGAGAAATTTTTGACTCTGTAAATCTGCTCAGAATCAAGATTTTGCTCCAAAAGTGCGTTATATGGCAGAATCTAGCACCAAATACATCATATTTCGTGTTTTTAGAGTGCTATTTGCAGTTTTACAAACTTTGGAATAAGTCGAAATCACGCTTTCCCGCGCAGATTATCGCAATCAAAAAGTTCATATTCCTATTCAGGACCTCATAATATGTACGAATCTATCGACAAAAACATCATATTCTGTGTTTTCAAAGCGCTATCCGCAGTTATATGAAGTTTAAAATAAGTCAAAATTACCACATTCTGAGCAGTTTCAAAGTATCGCAAATCACATGAATCCATTCAATACAACATAATACGCATGAATTCGTCCTCAAATGCACAAAATTCTGCGTTTCCAGCGAGTTATCAGCGTTTTTCCTGAGTCTCGTTGAGGAATTTTTGACTCTGTAAATCTGCTCAGAAGCAAGATTTTGCCCCAAAAGTGCGTTATATGGCCAAATTTAGCACCATATTCATCATATTTTGTGTTTTTAGAGTGCTATTTGCAGTTTTTCATACTTTGGAATAAGTCGAATTCACGCTTTTCCGCGCAGATTTTCACAATCAAAAAGATCATATTCCTATTCAAGACCCCATAATATGTATAAATCTATCGACAAACACATCATATTTCGTGTTTCTAAAGCGCTATCTGCAGTTATATGAAGTTTTAAATAAGTCTAAATTACCTCATTCTGAGCAGTTTCAAAATATCGCGAATCACATAAATCTATCCAATACAACATAATACGCATGAATCCGTCCTAAAATGCACAGAATTTTGCGTTTCCAGCGAGTTATCAGGGTTTTTTCTGAGTCTTGTTGAGAAATTTTTGACTCTATAAATCTGCTCAGAAGCAAGATTTTGCTTCAAAATCTCGTTATATGGCAGAATCTAGCACCAAAAACATCATATTTTGTGTTTCTAGAGTGCTATTTGCAGTTTTACAAACTTTGGAATAGGTCGAAATCACGCTTTTCCGCGCAGATTTTCACAATCAAAAAGTTCATATTCCTATTCAGGACCCCATAATATGTATGAATCTATCGACAAAAACATCATATTCCGTGTTTTCAGAGCGCTATCTGCAGTTATATGAAGTTTGAAATAAGTCAAAATTACCACATTCTGAGCAGTTTCAAAGTATCGCAAATCACATGAATCTATCCAATACAACATAATACGCATGAATCCGTCCTCAAATGCACAAAATTTTGCGTTTCCAGCAAGTTATCAGCGTTCTTTCTGAGTCTCGATGAGAAGTTTTTGACTCTGTAAATCTGCTCAGAAGCAAGATTTTGCTTCAAAAGTGCGTTGTATGGCAGAATCCAGCACCAAATACATCATATTTCGTGTTTTTAGAGTGCTATTTGCAGTTTTACAAACTTTGGAATAAGTCAAATTCACGCTTTACCGCGCTGACTTTTACAATCAAAAAGTTCATATTCCTATTCAGGACCTCATAATATGTATGAATCGATCGACAAAAACATCATATTCCGTGTTTTCAGAGCGCTATCTGCAGTTATATGAAGTTTGAAATAAGTCAAAATTACCACATTCTGAGCAGTTTCAATGTATCGCAAATCACATAAATCCATCCAATACAACATAATACGCATGAATCCGTCTTCAAATGCACAAAATTTTGCGTTTCCAGCGAATGATCAGCATCTTATCTGAGTCTCGATGAAAAGTTTTTGACTCTGTAAATCTGCTCAGAAGCAAGATTTTGCTTCAAAAGTGCGTTATATGGCAGAAACTAGCACCAAGACATCATATTTAGTGTTTTTAGAGTGCCATTTGCAGTTTTACAAATTTTGGGATAAGTCGAAATCACGCTTTTCCGCGCAGATTTTCTCAATCAAAAAGTTCATATTCCTATTCAAGACCCCATAATATGTATAAATCTATCGACAAACACATCATATTTCGCGTTTCTGAAGTGCTATCTGCAGTTATATGAAGTTTGAAATAAGTCAAAATTACCTTATTCTGAGCAGTTTCAAAGTATCGCAAATCACATAATTTTATCCAATACAACATAATACGCATGAATCCGCCCTCAGATGCACAAAATTCTGCGTTTCCAGCGAGTTATCAGCGTCTTTCCTGAGTCTCGTTGAGAAATTTTTGACTCTGTAAATCTGCTCAGAAGCAACATTTTGCTTCAAAAGTGCGTTAAATGGCAGAATCTAGCACTGAATACATCACATTTCGTGATTTTAGAGTGCTATTTGCAGTTTTATTTGGAATAAGTCGAAATCACGCTTTTCCGCACAGATTTTCACAATCAGAAAGTTCATATTCCAATACTGGACCTCATAATATGTATGAATCTATCGACAAAAACATCATATTTTGTGTTTTCAGAGCGCTATCTGCAGTTATATGAAGTTTGAAATAAGTCTAAATTACCTCATTCTGAGCAGTTTCAAAGTATCGCGAATCACATAAATCTATCCAATACAACATAATACGCATGAATCCGTCCTCAAATGCACAGAATTTTGCGTTTCCAGCGAGTTATCAGGGTTTTTTCTGAGTCTTGTTGAGGAATTTTTGACTCTGTAAATCTGCTCAGAAGCAAGATTTTGCTTCAAAAGTTCGTTATATGGCAGAATCTAGCACCAAAAACATCATATTTTGTGTTTTTAGAGTGCTATTTGCAGTTTTACAAACTCTGGAATATGTCGAAATCACGCCTTTTCCGCGCAGATTTTCACAATCAAAAAGTTCATAATCCTATTCAGGACCCCATATATGTATGAATCTATCGATAAAAACATCATATTCCGTGTTTTCAGAGCGCTATCTGCAGTTATATGAAGTTTGAAATAAGTCAAAATTACCACATTCTGAGCAGTTTCAAAGTATCGCAAATCACATGAATCTATCCAATACAACATAATACGCATGAATCCGTCCTCAAATGCACAAAATTTTACGTTTCCAGCAAGTTATCAGCGCTCTTTCTGAGTCTCGATGAGAAGTTTTTTGACTCTGTAAATCTGCTCAGAAGCAAGATTTTGCTTCAAAAGGGCGTTATATGGCAGAATCTAGCACCAAATAGATCATATTTCGTGTTTTTAGAGTGCTATTTGCAGTTTTACAAACTTTG
This sequence comes from Dromius quadrimaculatus, assembly GCA_963989225.1. NCBI lineage: Eukaryota > Metazoa > Arthropoda > Insecta > Coleoptera > Carabidae > Dromius > Dromius quadrimaculatus. The sequence continues at coordinate 10,894 of CAXDIG010000139.1, forward strand.
GAATAAGTCGAAATCACGCTTTTCCGCGCAGATTTTCACATTCAAACAGTTCACATTCCTATTCAGGACCTCATAATATGGATTAATCTATCGACAAGAACATCATATTTCGTGTTTTCAGAGCGCTATCTGCAGTTATTTGAAGTTTGAAATAAGTCAAAATTACCACATTCTGAGCAGTTTCAAAGTATCGCAAATCACATAAATCTATCCGATACATCATAATACGCATGAATCCGTCCCAAGATGCACTAAATTTTGCATTTCCAGCAAGTTATCAGGTTTCTTCTGAGTCTCGTTGAGAAATTTTTTGACTTTGTAAATTTGCTCAGAAGTAAGATTTTGCTGCAAAAGTGCGTTATATGGCAGAATCTAGCACCAAATACATCATATTTCGTGTTTTTAGAGTGCCATTTGCAGTTTTACAAATTTTGGGATAAGTCGAAATCACGCTTTTCCGCGCAGATTTTCTCAATCAAAAAGTTCATATTTCTATCCAGGACCTCATAATATGTATGAATCTATTGACAAAAACATCATTTTTTCGTGTTTTCAGAGCGCTATCTGCAGTTATATGAAGTTTGAAAAAAGTCAAAATTACCACATTCTGAGCAGTTTCAAAGTATCGCAAATCACATAAATCTATCCAATTCAACATAATACGCATGAATCCGTCTCAAATGCACAAAATTTCGCGTTTCCAGCAAGTTATCAGCGTTTTTTTCTGAGTCTCGTTGAGAAATTTTTGGACTCTGTAAATCTGCTCAGAAGCAAGATTTTGCTTCAAAAGAGCGTTATATGGCAGAATCTAGCACTAAATACATCATATTTCGTGTTTTTAGAGTGCTATTTGCAGTTTTACAAACTTTGGAATGAGTCGAAATCACGCTTGTCCGCGCAGATTATCACAATCAAAAAGTTAAAATTCCTATTCAGGACCTCATAATATGTATGAATCTATCGACAAGAACATCATATTTTGTGTTTTAAGAGCGCTATCTGCAGTTATATGAAGTTTGAAATAACTCAGAATTACCACATTCTGAGCAGTTTCAAAGTATCGCAAATCACATAAATCTATCCAATACAACATAATACGCATGAATCCGTCCTGAAATGCACGAAATTCTGCGTTTCCAGCAAGTTATCAGCGTTTTTTCTGAGTTTCGTTGAGAAATTTTTAAGTTTGTAAATTTGCTCAAAAGCAAGATTTTGCTTCAAAGGTGCGTTATATGGCAGAATCTAGCACCAAATACATCATATTTAGTGTTTTTAGAGTGCTATTTGCAGTTTTACAAACTCTGGAATAAGTCGAATTCACGCTATTCCGCGCAGATTTTCATGATCAAAAAGTTCATATTCCTATTCAGGACCTCATAATATGTATGAATCTATCGACAAAAACATCATATTTCGTGTTTTCAGAGCGCTATCTGCAGTTATATGAAGTTTGAGATAAGTAAAAATTACCACATTCTGAGCAGTTTCAAAGTATCGCAAATCACACAAATCTATCCAATACAACATAATACGCATGAATCCGTCCTCAAATGCACAGAATTTTGCGTTCCCAGCGAGTTATCAGCGTTTTTTCTGAGTCTCGTTGAGAAATTTTTGACTCTGTAAATCTGCTCAGAAGCAAGATTTTGCTTCAAATGTGCGTTATAATGGCAGAAATCTAGCACCAAATACATCATATTTCGTGTTTTTAGAGTGCTATTTGCAGTTTTACAAACTCTGGAATAAGTCGAAATCACGCTTTCTCGCGCAGATTTTCACAATCAGAAAGTTCATATTCCTATTCAGGACCTCATAATATGTACGAATCTATCGACAAAAATATCATATATCGTGTTTTCAGAGCGCTATCTGCAGTTATATGAAGTTTGGAATACGTCAAAATTACCACATTCTGAGCAGTCTCAAAGTATCGCAAATCACATAAAATCTATCCAATACAACATAGTACGCATGAATCCGTCCTCAAATACACAAAATTCTGCGTTTCCAGCGAGTTATCAGCGTTTTTTCTGAGTCTCGTTGAGGAATTTTTGACTCTGTAAATCTGCTCAGAAGTAAGATTTTGCTTTAAAAGTGCGTTATATGGCAGAATCTAACACCAAGTACATCATATTTCGTTTTTTTTAGAGTGCTATTTGCAGTTTTATAAACTTTGGAATATTTCGAAATCACGCTTTTCCGCACAGATTTTCACAATCAAAAAGTTCATATTCCTATTCAGGACCTCATAATATGTATATATCTATCGACAAGAACATTATTTTTCGTGTTTTTAGAGCGCTATCTGCAGTTATATGAAGTTTGAAATAAGCCAAATTACCACATTCTGAGTAGTTTCAAAGTATCGCAAATCACATAAATCTATCCAATACAATATAATACGCATGAATCCGTCCTCAAATGCACAAAATTTCGCGTTTCCAGCGAGTTATCAGCGTCTTTTCTGAGGCTTGTTGAGAAATTTTTGACTCTGTAAATCTGCGCAGAATCAAGATTTTTGCTTCAAAAGTTTGTTAAATGGCAGAGTCTAGCACCAAAAACATCATATTTTGTGTTTCTAGAGTGCTATTTGCAGTTTTACAAACTCTGGAATAAGTCGGAATCACGCTTTTCCGCGCGAATTTACAAAATCCAAAAATTCATATTCCTATTCAGGACCCCATAATATGTATGAATCTATCGACAAAAACATCATAATTCGTGTTTTCAGAGCGCTATCTGCAGTTATATGAAGATTGAAATAAATCAAAATTATCACATTCTGAGCAGTTTCCAAAGTATCGCAAATCACATAAATCTATCCAATACAACATAATACGCATGAATCCGTCCTCAAATGCTCAAAATTTTGCGTTTCCAGCGAGTTATCAGCGTTTTTTCTGAGTCTCGTTGAGAAATTTTTGACTTTGTAAATTTGGTCAGAAGGAAGATTTTGCTCCAATGGCAGAATCTAGCACCAAATACATCATCTTTTGTGTTTTTAGAGTGCTATTTGCAGTTTTACAAACTTTGGAATTAGTCGAAATCACGCTTTCCCGCGCAGAGTTTTCACAATCAAAAAGTTCATAGTCCTATTCAGGACCTCATAATATGTACGAATCTTTCGACAAAAACATCATATTTAGTGTTTTCCGAGCGCTATCTGCAGTTATATGAAGTTTGAAATATGTCAAAATTACCACATTCTGAGCAGTTTCAAAGAATCGCAAATCACATGAAGCTATCCAATGCAACATAATACGCATGAATCCGTTCTCAAATGCACAAAATTTTGCGTTTCCAGCAAGTTATCAGCGTTCTTTCTGAGTCTCGTTGAGAAATTTTTGACTCTGTAAATCTGCTCAGAAGCAAGATTTTGCTTCAAAAGTGCGTTTTATATGGCAGAATCTAGCACAAATACATCAAATTTTTGTGTTTTTTAGAGTGCTATTTGCAGTTTTAAAAACTTTGGAATAGGTCAAAATCACGCTTTTCCGCGCTGATTCTCACAATCAAAAAGTTCATGTTCCTATTCAGGACCTCATAATATGTATGAATCTATCGACAAAAACATCATATTCCGTGTTTTCAGAGCGCTATCTGCAGTTATATGAATTTTGAAATAAGTCAAAATTACCACATTGCTATTTGCAGTTTTACAAACTTTGGAATTAGTCGAAATCACGCTTTCCCCGCGCAGATTTTCACAATAAAAAAATTCATATTCCTACTCAGGTTCTCATAATATGTACGAATCTATCGACAGAAACATCATATTTTGTGTTTTCAGAGCGCTATCTGCAGTTATATGAAAGTTTGAAATAAGTCAAAATTACCACATTCTGAGCAGTTTCAAAGTATCGCGAATCACATAAATCCATCAAATACAACGTAATACGCATGAATCCGTCCTCAAATGCACAGAATTCTGCGTTTCCATCGAGTTATCAGCGTCTTTTCTGAGGCTTGTTGAGAAATTTTTGACTCTGTAAATCTGCGCAGAAGCAAGATTTTGCTTCAAAAGTTTGTTATATGGCAGAATCTAGCACCAAAAAACATCATATTTTGTGTTTCTAGAGTGCTATTTGCAGTTTTACAAACTCTGGAATAAGTCGGAATCACGCTTTCCGCGCGAAATTTCATAATCAAAAAGTTAATATTTCTATTCAGGGACCCAATAATATGTATGAATCTATCGACAAAAACATCATAATTCGTGTTTTCAGAGCGCTATCTGCAGTTATATGAAGATTGGAATAAGTCAAAATTATCACATTCTGAGCAGTTTCAAAGTATCGCAAATCACATAAATCTATCCAATACAACATAATACGCATGAATCCGTCCTCAAATGCACAAAATTTTGCGTTTCCAGCGAGTTATCAGCGTTCTTTCTGAGTCTCGTTGAGAAATTTCTGACTCTGTAAATCTGCTCAGAAGCAAGATTTTGCTTCAAAAGTGCGTTATATGGCAGAATCTAGCACCAAATACATCATATTTCGTGTTTTTAAAGTGCTATTTGCAGTTTTACAACTTTGGAATAAGTCGAAATCACGCTTTTCCGCGCAGATTTTCACAATCAAAAAGTTCATATTCCTATCAGGACCTCATAATATGTACGAATCTTTCGACAAAAACATCATATTAAGTGTTTTCCGAGCGCTATCTGCAGTTATATGAAGTTTGAAATACGTCAAAATTACCACATTCTGAGCAGTTTCAAAGTATCGCAAATCACATGAAGCTATCCAATGCAACATAATACGCATGAATCCGTTCTCAAATGCACAAAATTTTGCGTTTCCAGCAAGTTATCAGCGTTCTTTCTGAGTCTCGTTGAGTAATTTTTGACTCTGTAAATCTGCTCAGAAGCAAGATTTTGCTTCAAAAGTGCGTTATATGGCAGAATCTAGCACCAAATACATCATATTTTGTGTTTTTAGAGTACTATTTGCAGTTTTAAAAACTTTTGGAATAAGTCAAAATCACGCTTTTCCGCGCTGATTTTCACAGTCAAAATCAGGACCTCATAATATGTATGAATCTATCGACAAAAACATCATATTCCGTGTTTTTCAGAGCGCTATCTGCAGTTATATGAATTTTGAAATAAGTCAAAATTACCACATTCCGAGCAGTTTCAAAGTATCGCAAATCACATGAATCTATCCAATACAACATAAAACGCATGAATCCGTCCTCAAATACACAGATTCTGCGTTTCCAGCGAGTTATCAGCGTTTTTTCTGAGTCTCGTTAAGAATCTTTTGACTATGTAAATGCGCTCAGAAGCAAGATTTTGCTTCAAAAGTGCGTTATTATGACAGAATCTAGCACCAAAATAGATCATATTTTGTGTTTTTAGAGTGCTATTTGCAGTTTTACAAACTTTGGAATATGTCGGAATCACGCTTTTTCCGCGCAGATTTCCAATATCAAAAAGTTCATATTCCTATTCAGGACCTCATAATATGTATGAATCTATCGACAAAAACATCATATTTCGTGTTTTCAGAGCGCTATCTGCAGTTATATGAAGTTTGAAATAAGTCAAAATTTCCACATTCTGAGCAGTTTCAAAGTATCGCAAATCACATGAAGCTATCCAATACTACATAATACGCATGAATCCGTCCTCAAATGCACAAAATTTTTGCCTTTCCAGCGAGTTATCAGCGTTTTTTCTGAATCTCGTTGAGAGATTTTTGACTCTGTAAATCTGCTCAGAATCAAGATTTTGCTCCAAAAGTGCGTTATATGGCAGAATCTAGCACCAAATACATCATATTTCGTGTTTTTAGAGTGCTATTTGCAGTTTTACAAACTTTGGAATAAGTCGAAATCACGCTTTCCCGCGCAGATTATCGCAATCAAAAAGTTCATATTCCTATTCAGGACCTCAATGATATGTACGAATCTATCGACAAAAACATCATATTCTGTGTTTTCAAAGCGCTATCCGCAGTTATATGAAGTTTAAAATAAGTCAAAATTACCACATTCTGAGCAGTTTCAAAGTATCGCAAATCACATGAATCCATTCAATACAACATAATACGCATGAATTCGTCCTCAAATGCACAAAATTCTGCGTTTTCCAGCGAGTTATCAGCGTTTTTCCTGAGTCTCGTTGAGGAATTTTTGACTCTGTAAATCTGCTCAGAAGCAAGATTTTGCCCCAAAAGTGCGTTATATGGCCAAATTAGCACCATATTCATCATATTTTGTGTTTTCAGAGTGCTATTTGCAGTTTTTCATACTTTGGAATAAGTCGAATTCACGCTTTTCCGCGCAGATTTTCACAATCAAAAAGATCATATTCCTATTCAAGACCCCATAATATGTATAAATCTATCGACAAACACATCATATTTCGTGTTTCTAAAGCGCTATCTGCAGTTATATGAAGTTTTAAATAAGTCTAAATTACCTCATTCTGAGCAGTTTCAAAATATCGCGAATCACATAAATCTATCCAATACAACATAATACGCATGAATCCGTCCTAAAATGCACAGAATTTTGCGTTTCCAGCGAGTTATCAGGGTTTTTTCTGAGTCTTGTTGAGAAATTTTTGACTCTATAAATCTGCTCAGAAGCAAGATTTTGCTTCAAAATCTCGTTATATGGCAGAATCTAGCACCAAAAAACATCATATTTTGTGTTTCTAGAGTGCTATTTGCAGTTTTACAAACTTTGGAATAGGTCGAAATCACGCTTTTCCGCGCAGATTTTCACAATCAAAAAGTTCATATTCCTATTCAGGACCCCATAATATGTATGAATCTATCGACAAAAACATCATATTCCGTGTTTTCAGAGCGCTATCTGCAGTTATATGAAGTTTGAAATAAGTCAAAATTACCACATTCTGAGCAGTTTCAAAGTATCGCAAATCACATGAATCTATCCAATACAACATAATACGCATGAATCCGTCCTCAAATGCACAAAATTTTGCGTTTCCAGCAAGTTATCAGCGTTCTTTCTGAGTCTCGATGAGAAGTTTTGACTCTGTAAATCTGCTCAGAAGCAAGATTTTGCTTCAAAAGTGCGTTGTATGGCAGAATCCAGCACCAAATACATCATATTTCGTGTTTTTTAGAGTGCTATTTGCAGTTTTACAAACTTTTGGAATAAGTCAAATTCACGCTTTACCGCGCTGACTTTTACAATCAAAAAGTTCATATTCCCTATTCAGGACCTCATAATATGTATGAATCGATCGACAAAAAACATCATATTCCGTGTTTTCAGAGCGCTATCTGCAGTTATATGAAGTTTGAAATAAGTCAAAATTACCACATTCTGAGCAGTTTCAATGTATCGCAAATCACATAAATCCATCCAATACAACATAATACGCATGAATCCGTCTTCAAATGCACAAAATTTTGCGTTTCCAGCGAATGATCAGCATCTTATCTGAGTCTCGAGTGAAAAGTTTTTGACTCTGTAAATCTGCTCAGAAGCAAGATTTTGCTTCAAAAGTGCGTTATATGGCAGAATCTAGCACCAAGACATCATATTTAGTGTTTTTAGAGTGCTATTTGTAGTTTTACCAACCTTGGAATAAGTCGGAATCACGCTTTTCCGCGCAGATTTTCACAATCAAAAAGTTCATATTCCCTATTCAAGACCCCATAATATGTATAAATCTATCGACAAACACATCATATTTCGCGTTTCTGAAGTGCTATCTGCAGTTATATGAAGTTTGAAATAAGTCAAAATTACCTTATTCTGAGCAGTTTCAAAGTATCGCAAATCACATAATTCTATCCAATACAACATAATACGCATGAATCCGCCCTCAGATGCACAAAATTCAGCGTTTCCAGCGAGTTATCAGCGTCTTTCCTGAGTCCTCGTTGAGAAATTTTTGACTCTGTAAATCTGCTCAGAAGCAACATTTTGCTTCAAAAGTGCGTTAAATGGCAGAATCTAGCACTGAATACATCACATTTCGTGATTTTTAGAGTGCTATTTGCAGTTTTACAAACTTTGGAATAAGTCGAAATCACGCTTTTCCGCACAGATTTTCACAATCAGAAAGTTCATATTCCAATACTGGACCTCATAATATGTATGAATCTATCGACAAAAACATCATATTTTGTGTTTTCAGAGCGCTATCTGCAGTTATATGAAGTTTGAAATAAGTCTAAATTACCTCATTTCTGAGCAGTTTCAAAGTATCGCGAATCACATAAATCTATCCAATACAACATAATACGCATGAATCCGTCCTCAAATGCACAGAATTTTGCGTTTCCAGCGAGTTATCAGGGTTTTTTCTGAGTCTTGTTGAGGAATTTTTGACTCTGTAAATCTGCTCAGAAGCAAGATTTTGCTTCAAAAGTTCGTTATATGGCAGAATCTAGCACCAAAAACATCATATTTTGTGTTTTTAGAGTGCTATTTGCAGTTTTACAAACTCTGGAATATGTCGAAATCACGCTTTTCCGCGCAGATTTTCACAATCAAAAAGTTCATAATCCTATTCAGGACCACATAATATGTATGAATCTATCGATAAAAACATCATATTCCGTGTTTTCAGAGCGCTATCTGCAGTTATATGAAGTTTGAAATAAGTCAAAATTACCACATTCTGAGCAGTTTCAAAGTATCGCAAATCACATGAATCTTATCCAATACAACATAATACGCATGAATCCGTCCTCAAATGCACAAAATTTTACGTTTCCAGCAAGTTATCAGCGCTCTTTCTGAGTCTCGATGAGAAGTTTTTTGACTCTGTAAATCTGCTCAGAAGCAAGATTTTGCTTCAAAAGTGCGTGTTGTATGGCAGAATACAGCACCAAAATACATCATATTTCGTGTTTTTAGAGTGCTATTTGCAGTTTTACAAACTTTTGGAATAAGTCAAATTCACGCTTTACTGCGCTGACTTTCACAATCAAAAAGTTCATATTCCTATTCAGGACCTCATAATATGTATGAATCGATCGACAAAAACATCATATTCCGTGTTTTCAGAGCGCTAATCTGCAGTTATATGAAGTTTGAAATAAGTCAAAATTACCACATTCTGAGCAGTTTCAATGTATCGCAAATCACATAAATCCATCCAATACAACATAATACGCATGAATCCGTCCTTCAAATGCACAAAATTTTTGCGTTTCCAGCGAATGATCAGCATCTTATCTGAGTCTCGATGAAAAGTTTTTGACTCTGTAAATCTGCTCAGAAGCAAGATTTTGCTTCAAAAGTGCGTTATATGGCAGAATCTAGCACCAAATACATCATATTTCGTGTTTTTAGAGTGCTATTTGTAGTTTTACAAACCTTGGAATAAGTCGAAATCACGCTTTTCCGCGCAGATTTTCTCAATCAAAAAGTTCATATTCCTATTCCAGGACCCCATAATATTTATGAATCTATCGACAAAAACATCATATTTCGTGTTTTCAGAGCGCTATCTGCAGTTATATGAAGTTTGAAATAATTCAAAATTACCACATTCAGAGCAAATTCAAAGTATCGCAAATCACATGAATCTATCCAATACAACATAATACGCATGAATCCGTCCTCAAATGCACAAAATTTTGCGTTTCCAGCAAGTTATCAGCGTTCTTTCTGAGTCTCGATGAGAAGTTTTGACTCTGAAATCTGCTCAGAAGCAAGATTTTGCTTCAAAAGTGCGTTTTGTATGGCAGAGTCCAGCACCAAATACATCATATTTCGTTTTTTAGAGTGCTATTTGCAGTTTTACAAACTTTGGAATAAGTCAAATTCACGGTTTATCGCGCCTGACTTTCACAATCAAAAAGTTCATATTCCTATTCAGGACCTCATAATATGTACGAATCTTTCGACAAAAACATCATATTTCGTGTTTTCAGAGCGCTATCTGCAGTTATATGAAGTTTGAAATAAGTCAAAATTACCACATTCTGAGCAGTTTCAATGTATCGCAAATCACATTAATCCATCCAATACAACATAATACGCATGAATCCGTCTTCAAATGCACAAAATTTTGAGTTTCCAGCGAGTAATCAGCATCTTATCTGAGTCTCGATGAAAAGTTTTTGACTCTCTAAATTCTGCTCAGAAGCAAGATTTTGCTTCAAAAGTGCGTCATATGGCAGAATCTAGCACCAAATACATCATATTTCGTTGTTTCTAGAGTGCTATTTGTAGTTTTACAAACCTTGGAATAAGTCGAAATCACGCTCTTCCGCGCAGATTTTCACAATCAAAAAGTTCATATTCCTATTCAAGACCCCATAATATGTATTAATCTATCGAACAAACACATCATATTCCGTGTTTCTAAAGCGCTATCTGCAGTTATATGAAGTTTGAAATAAGTCAAAAATTACCTTATTCTGAGCAGTTTCAAAGTATCGCAAATCACATAAATCTATCCAATACAACATAATACGCATGAATCCGCCCTCAAATGCACAAAATTCTGCGTTTCCAGCGAGTTATCAGCGTTTTTTCTCGTTAAAGAAATTTTTTGACTCTGTAAATCTGCTCAGAAGTAAGATTTTGCTTCAAAGTGCGTTAAATGGCAGAATCTAGCACCAAATACATCACATTTCTTGATTTTAGAGTGCTATTTGCAGTTTTACAAACTTTGGAATAAGTCGAAATCACGCTTTCCCGCGCAGATTTTCACAATCCAAAAAGTTCATATTCCAATATTGGACCTCATAATATGTATGAATCTATCGACAAAAACATCATATTTTGTGTTTTCAGAGCGCTATCCGCAGTTATATGAAGTTTTAAATAAGTCTAAATTACCTCATTCTGAGCAGTTTCAAAGTATCGCGAATCACATAAATCTATCCAATACAACATAATACGCATGAATCCGTCCTCAAATGAACAGAATTTTGCGTTTCCAGCGAGTTATCAGGGTTTTTTCTGAGTCTTGTTGAGGAATTTTTGACTCTGTAAATCTGCTCAGAAGCAAGATTTTGCTTCAAAAGTTCGTTATATGGCAGAATCTAGCACCAAAAAACATCATATTTTGTGTTTCTAGAGTGCTATTTGCAGTTTCCAAACTCTGGAATATGTCGAAATCACGCTTTCCGCGCAGATTTTCACAATCAAAAAGTTCATACTCCTATTCAGGACTCCATAATATGTATGAATCTATCGACAAGAACATCATATTACGTGTTTTCAGAGCGCTATCTGCAGTTTTATGAAGATTTAAATAAGTCAAAATTACCACATTCTGAGCAATTTCAAAGTATCGCAAATCACATAAATCCATCCAATACAACATAATACGCATGAATCCGTCTTCAAATGCACAAAATTTTGCGTTTCCAGCGAATGATCAGCATCTCATCTGAGTCTCGATGAAAAGTTTTTGACTCTGTAAATCTGCTCAAAAGCAAGATTTTGCTTCAAAGGTGCGTTATATGGCAGAATCTAGCACCAAATACATCATATTTCGTGTTTTTAGAGTGCTATTTGTAGTTTAAAAACCTTGGGAATAAGTCGAAATCACGCTTTTCCGCGTAGATTTTCGCAATCAAAAAGTTCTTATTCCTATTCAAGACCTCATAATATGGTATAAATCTATCGACAAACACATCATATTACGTGTTTCTGAAGCGCTATCTGCAGTTATATGAAGTTCCCAAATAAGTCAAAATTACCTTATTCTGAGCAGTTTCAAAGTATCGCAAATCACATTAATTTTATCCAATACAACATAATACGCATGAATCCGCCCTCAAATGCACAAAATTCTGCGTTTCCAGCAAGTTATCAGCGTTTCTCCTGAGTCTCGTTGAGAAATTTTTGACTCTGTAAATCTGCTCAGAAGCAAGATTTTGCTTCAAAAGTGCGTTATATGGCAGAATCTAGCACCAAGTACATCATATTTCGTGTTTTTTAGGAGTGCTATTCGCAGTTTTACAAACATTGGAAATAAGTCAAAATCACGCTTTTTCCGCGCAGAATTCCACAATCAAAAAATTCATGTTCTTATTTCAGGACCTCATTATATGTATGAATCTATCAACAAAAACATCATATTCCGTGTTTTCAAAGCGCTATCTGCAGTTATATGAAGTTTGAAATGAGTCAGAATTACCACATTCTGATCAGTTTCCAAGTATCGCAAATCGCAATAAATCTATCCAATACAACATTATACGCATGAATCCGTCTCAAATGCACAAAATTTTGCATTTTCAGCGAGTTATCAGCGTTTTTTCTGAGTCTCGATGAGAAGTTTCTGACTCTGTAAATCTGCTCAGAAGCAAGATTTTGCTCCATAAGTGCGTTATATGGTAGAATCTAGCATCAAATACATCACATTTCTTGATTTTAGAGTGCTATTTGCAGTTTTTACAAACTTTGGAATAAGTCGAAATCACGCTTTCCCGCGCCGATTTTCACAATCAAAAAGTTCATATTCCTATTCAGGACCTCATAATATGTACGAATCTTTCGACAAAAAACATCATATTTAGGGTTTTCAGAGCGCTATCTGCAGTTATATGAAGTTTGAAATAGGTCAAAATTACCAACATTCTGAGCAGTTTCAAGTATCGCAAATCACATAAAGCTATCCAATACAACATAATACGCATGAATCCGTCCTCAAATGCACAAAATTTTGCGTTTCCAGCAAGTTATCAGCGTTCTTTCTGAGTCTCGATGAGAAGTTTTTGACTCTGTATATCTACTCAGAAGAAAGATTTTTGCTCCAAAAGTGCGTTGTATGGCAGAATCCAGCACCAAATACATCATATTTCGTGTTTTTAGAGTGCTATTTGCAGTTTTACAAACTTTGGAATAAGTCAAATTCACGCTTTTCCGCGCCGATTTTCACAATCAAAAAGTTCATATTCCTATTCAGGACCTCATAATATGTACGAATCTTTCGACAAAAACATCATATTTCGTGTTTTCAGAGCGCTATCTGCAGTTATATGGAGTTTGAAATAAGTCAAAATTACCACATTCTGAGCAGTTTCAATGTATCGCAAATCACATAAATCTATCCAATACAACATAATACGCATGAATCCGTCTTCAAATGCACGAAATTTTGCGTTTCCAGCGGGTGGTCAGCATCTTATCTGAGTCTCGATGAAAAGTTTTTGACTCTGTAAATCTGCTCAGAAGCAAGATTTTGCTTCAAAAGTGCGTTATATGGCAGAATATGGCATCATATTTCGTGTTTTTAGAGTGCTATTTGCAGTTTTACAAACTTTGGAATAAGTCGAAATTACGCTTTCCCGCGCAGATTATCGCGATCAAAAAGTTCATATTCCTATTCAGGACCTCATAATATGTATGAATCTATCGACAAAAACATCATATTTTGTTTTCAGAGCGCTATCTGCAGTTATATGAAGTTTGAAATAAGTCAAAATTACCACATTCTGAACAGTTTCAAAGTATCGCGAATCACATAGATCTATCCAATATAACATAAAACGCATGAATCCGTCCTCAAATGCACAGAATTTTGCGTTTCCAGCGAGTTATCAGCGTTTTTGCTGAGTCTTGTTGAGAATTTTTTGACTCTGTAAATCTGCTCAGAAGCAAGATTTTGCTTCAAAAATTCGTCATATGGCAGAATCTAGCACCAAAAACATCATATTTTGTGTTTCTATAGTGCTATTCGCAGTTTTACAGACTCTGGAATAAGTCGAAATCACGCTTTTTCGCGCAGATTTTCACAATCAAAAAGTTCATATTCCTATTCAGGACCCCATAATAGGTATGAATCTATCGACAAACACATCATAATTCGTGTTTTCAGAGCGCTATCTGCAGTTATATGAAGTTTGGAATAAGTCAAGATTATCACATTCTGAGCAGTTCCAAAGTATCGCCAATCACATAAATCTATCCAATGCAACATAATACGCATGAATCCGTCCTCAAATGCACAAAATTTTGCGTTTCCAGCGAGTTATCAGCGTTTTTTCTGAGTCTCGTTGAGTAATTTTTGACTCTGTAAATCTGCTTAGAAGTAGGATTTTGCTTCAAAAGTGCGTTATATGGCAGAATCTAGCACCAAATACATCATATTTCGTGTTTTTAAAGTGCTATTTGCAGTTTTACAAACTTTGGAATAAGTCGATATCACGCTTTTCTGCGCAGATTTTCTCAATCAAAAAGTTCATATTCCTATTCAGGACCTCATAATATGTATGAATCTATCGATACAAACATCATATTCCGTGTTTTCAGAGCGCTATCTGCAGTTATATGAAGTTTGAAATAAGTCAAAATTACCACATTCTGAGCAGTTTAAAAGTATCGCAAATTACATAAATCTATCCAATACAACATAATGCGCATGAATCCGTCCCAAAATGCACAGAATTTTGCGTTCACAGCGAGTTATCAGCGTTTTTTCTGAGTCTCGTTGAGAAATTTTTGACTTTGTTAATTTGCTCAGAAGGAAGATTTTGTTCCAAAAGTGCGTTATATGCCAGAATCTAGCAGCAAATACATCATATTTCGTGTTTTTAGAGTGCTATTTGCAGTTTTACAAACTTTGGAATTAGTCAAAATCACGCTTTCCCGCGCAGATTTTCACAATCAAAAAGTTCATATTCCTATTCAGGACCTCATAATATGTACGAATCTCTCGACAAAAACATAATATTTAGTGTTCTCAGAGCGCTATCTGCAGTTATATGAAGTTTGAAATACGTCAAAATTACCACATTCTGAGCAGTTTCTGTGAATGTTTGACGTTTAGAAAAGGCTTTTAATGTTTGTACTCTATTTATTACGTCAATTCTTAATACAAATATATTGATTCATTATGATTCAAAAAATACGTGACATGTAAAACTGTAACTAATATCATTATCAAAACTGAATCTTGTTTTTGTTTTCGCCTTCTTCATTTTTCAGATATATTTTCTACATCCTCCCCCGGCAGAATAGTATCCACTTCTAGTGGATAAAGGAGTTGTACTGGTCTTCGTAACTTCAAACCGTTGCTGAGTTGAACCTCACATGCTCTCGTTCTTCCGTCTCGACCCTGAAACAAATCTACAATCCTTACCATCTTCCAACATAGCCTTGGACGTTGTTGATCGTGCAGTAATGCAACATCTTCTTTCTTCAATACTTTGATCTTCGTTTTGGGAGTATGATGCATAGATCTGACTTGTTGTAAGTAATCTGTACACCATCGATGCCATAATTTGGTTACTTTAAATTCTTGATTCTTCCATATCTGAAGAATATCATTTCGACAAATTTCAGGACTTTTTGAATCCATACTAAATCCAATGTCACTTGACCCAATGAGAAAATGTGCTGGAGATAAAATCAATAAATTTGTAGGATCGTCATCAATATAAGTTAAAGGCTGTGAATTAACAGTAGCTTCTACCTCAGACAAAATTGTGTTTAACTCGTCGTAATCAACACGAGCTTTGCCGAGAGTTATTTTCAGAGCATCTTTTACGGTTTTTACTAATCGCTCCCAAAAACCGCCCCACCAAGCAGCTCTTTCTATGATGAATCTCCATTCTATTCGATATTCTCTTACCAATTCTTGGAGTTTTACAGACCTCAGAATACAGAATAGTTCTTTTATTTCGAGCGATGTTCGTCGAAATGTCTTTGCGTTATCGGAATATATGACATTTGGAACTCCTCTTCTTGCAATAAATCTACGTAAAGCCCTGATGCAACTTTCTGTTGTTAAATCAGGAACCATTTCTAGATGGATTGCTCTAACTACTGCGCAAGTTAGCAGCATCACGTAAACTTTGATTTGTTTGTTACCGCTAGTTACATACAATGGTCCTGTGAAGTCTATTCCCGTAACTTTGAATGGATTGGCCATTGTTAATCTATTTTTTTGGTATCGGTGCAAAAGGCTCGTTTCCAGCTTTACCCTTCATCCGTTTACATTTGCGGCATTCTGATATTATAGATTTCACTTGTTGTCTTCCATGTACAATCCAAAATTTCTTTCTTACCTCATTTAATGTGGCATTAACGCCAAAATGCAAAATCTTTTCATGGCATCTTGCAATAACTTTACTTGAAAACGATGATTTTTGAGGTAGAATGACTGGATGTTTTGTTTCATGCGGTAAACAAGATTCTTGTATCCTACCACCCAATCTCATAATACCATTTTCATCTAAAAACGGGCCAAGTGTCAGAATTGATGAATGTCTACTTATTGTTTTTCCTGTAGATAAAGCTTGTATTTCATCTACAAATTCAGATCGTTGTACATATTTTATCCAATAAATTTCAGCCCTGTTTATTTCACCAACTGTTGAAGGACCAGAGATCTTCTTTTTTGATTGTACCATTTCTACAAATCTTTGAACATATGCTGTTACATGCAATATTTTCTCTAATTTCTCAAATCTTTCAAATCAAAATAAAGATCGGAACTCAACACTGTCATTCTTTCCTTCTACTTCAATAATATTTGCCAATATTTTATTTTGTTCCCCATTATTTTCTTCAATGTCATTTATTGTCCAATTTTCCCGCTCTTCGCGCAGCCATTTTGGTCCTTGAAGCCACATTTTCGATTCACATAGTGATTTTGCTGATACTCCTCTGGTCAACAAATCAGCAGGATTTTCTTTGCTTGGGCAATACCTCCATTCACCCTTTGTCAAATTTTGTATCTCGTTTACTCTATTTGTGACATACTTTTCTCTTTTCTTTTTTCCTTTTATCCAGTAAAGAGTTATCTTTGAATCTGACCACAAATATAGCCTCCATATATTCAATTCCAAATATTTTAAAATATTATTTTGTAGTCTGACTGCACATAAGGCAGCAGTTAGTTCAAGTTTCGGTAGCGTCAATTCTTTGCTTCCTTTTTTATTTAAAGGAGCGATCCGATTTTTTGCAATTAAAAAAGAACAAGTTTTAGTTTTTAGACATTTCAAATATGCCACTGTTCCATACGCTTGTAAATTTGCGTCAGCAAAAACATGTAATTCCACATTATCATTATTATTATTTATAATCATGCGAGGAATTTGAAAATTTTCTAATGTTGGCGACTCTTCATGTCATTTTCTCCATTCAATCTCTAAATCTTCTGGCAAATGTGTATCCCACTATAAACTTTGTTTCCATATTTCTTGTAATATTATTTTTATTCTCACAGTATAAGGTCCAAGAACTCCTAACGGATCGAAAATTCTTGACATAGTTTGGAGAACACTTCTTTTGGTTGGACACATCTCCATTTTTACGGTTTTGCAACATGATATATCGACTGACAATTCGTCAGTTGTACTGTACCACAAAATTCCTAACACCTTCTTTGACTCATTTTCCTTAATAGATTCTGTATTGTCCCTAAACAATGAGTTTAATTCAACATTATTTGAACTCCATTTTCTTAAATTCATGTTCGCTGATTTTAGAATTTCTTTAGACTGCTTATAAATCATGATAGCCTCTTCCAAATTATTTGTGGCTAGTATTAAATCGTCAACGTAGAACGATTTATTTAAAATTGTTGCCGTTTTTTTCAATAACTCCGGTTGATTCTCTAAATGCTTTTTCAGAGTAGCTGCTAACAAAAAGGGACTTGTGGTTACTCCAAATGTTACTCTTTTCATACGATATGTTATTAAAGTCGGTAATTCTGACGTTGATGCAATATTTTTTTTAATTGGCTTGTCGAACCATAAAAATCGATGTGAATCGCGATCTTCCTCTTTCAATGCTATTTGAAGAAACGCCTTTTCAATGTCTGCAATTATGCCAATTGAACCAATTCGAAAATTCAATATGATTTTCACTAAATCTGGAACTAAGTTTGCACCGATCAATGATTGTTCGTTTAATGATTCAAATGCAGGACCATGTGCTGAACAATCATAAACTACACGTAACTTGGTTGTCTCCCTATCTTCGCGATAAACTGGTCTATGAGGCATATAATAAATTTTAGAACCACTTGAAATTTTTGGGACAATTTCAGCACAATCGTTCAGCATATATTCTCGTATTGCGCAGTCGTATTCATATAGTTTATTATTTCGCAATAGTTTATTCGTTAAATTATTCACACGAGTTAATGCTCCAGTATAGTTTGAATCTAAATGTTGCTCATGTCTCCATGGCAGCGATACCTCATAGCGACTGTCTTTGAATTCAATGCTGTTTCTCATGAAATCTTCGGTAAAACTATTATTTACCTTTTCATTTGAATTTATACCAATAGTTTCTAGAGCCCAAAAGTCTCTTATGTTAAAATCTTCAGCAAACGTTTGCACATTTAAAATTGTTACTAAATTCAAATTGACCATAAAATCATAAGTATTATTATTATTACTACCAGAACCGAGTAATGTCCATCCAAATTTTGAATTGACCGCTGTTAAATCTTCCGTTAACCGTTGGGTTTCACCCGTGATTATTTTCCAATAGTTATCAGCTCCTACTAATAATGCTATTCCATTCACTGTCAGTGGGTTTTGCCTAACGTCTGCTAATTGATGATGTTTTGCAAACTCAAAAATGCTGATATTTTTTGTACAAGGTGTCTTTAAAGAATCAAAACAAATTTCCGGAACTTCGACTGCCTCTATCTCAGTTAATTCGTTACTATATTGACTCTTCAAATTTATTTTGACCCTGTTACATAATCGTGATGGCGTTCGTGTATTTTTCCCGAAAGGTTGAATGGCTATTTTATGTGTACCCGTTACTGGTAAATCCAATTGTCGTGACAAACTTTCTTTTATAAAAGTTAATTGACTCCCGCTATCTATTATCATACGAGCTAGTATTTTTTTATTTTCATCATTTTTCGCTATATAAACACAGGCAGTCATCAAATAAACGTTATCAATTTGTCCATTCGTTGATAAATTCATTGAACTAGATTTATTCGTTATGCTAGCCTTAATGCTATCGGTTTTTTGAAGTTCTTTATATTTTGGATCGCACATAGCAGTTACATGCCTGTATTTACATTTCGCACATTTCAAATCCCTAGTTTTACAATTTCTTGAATTATGATTTGCCTTAGTACAACGAAAACAAAGCCTATTTTTTCTCAAAATATTCTTCTTTTCCTCTATACTCATTGAATTATCACAATCCTTCGTCTGGTGTACTTTGGCTTGACAAAACAAACAACAATCTCTCACACTTGTTAACAAATTTGCCGCCGTGAAAGGTTTAAATTTATTTCGTACCTTATCTATATTATTGTTTAACACCTTCTGACTATCCCACTCATTTGAACAACGTGCTTGTTCAATTGAATCTAATTCCATTTTAATAAATTGCAGTAATCTAGTTATCTGTTTGTTATAATCAATATTTTGCTCATTACTAATTGAATTGTTTTGGTTCAAATCATTATCGCTCAACTTCTGTTTATTATATGAAATTCTCAAATTAAACGGTAATGCCTTAAAGATGATCGATTTTACCAGTAGACCATACTGATTTATCGAAATGCCCAAAGTTGTCAATGATTTGGTTATTGTTGAAGCAGTATTGTATAATTTTCTCAAACCAAAAATGTCTTTTTCATATTTAACATGACTTATAGCTAATAATCTTTGAATATAAATATCTACAACACGTTCCTTATCATCATATTCAGCTTTTAACATTTCAATTGCATCCTTGTATGATGACTGACTTGATGTCAGTCCGTTTATTGTTACCAATGCCTTGCCTAACAAATAAGATTTTAAATAGGAAAACTTAGCTGAATCATCTAAATTTTGATTTTCATGTATTGCTAAGCTGTAATGTTCCCAAAAGGCAGGCCAATTTTCTATATTTCCATCAAATTCGACAATTTCAAGCTTTGGTAATTTAATTAATGATTGTGCATGTCTACCTGATGTCTGTCGATTCTCTTCATCATTCTGCAAACCTTGTGAAACTGTACCTGTATTTTCGCTTCTTGCTTTTGCGTCATTCATTCGTTGTTCTAATTTTGCAGCAATTCTTACGGCATTGTCATTGTATTCCACTATCTTCTCGCATTCCTTTTCCTGTTGATTTTCTTGAATTGAAGGAGCTAGTTTTTCGTTAATAACTTCCAACTGTCTTTGTGCGGCTTTTACTCGTGCTATGAGTACCAGTATCTCGTTTATTTCGACATTCTCTTTCTTGATCATTTCTTCTCCTTCTTTTATCAAGCTTGTTAACTGTGTTTGATAAGTTTTGCGTAATGTGAAATCAATTTTTTTCGTCATTAGAATTCACCGTTTTCTTCAATACAAATACTAAACCACACCGGTTTTCTTCGTTTAGTTCCCGGGTTTCGGCACCAAATGTGAATGTTTGACGTTTAGGAAAGGCTTTTAATGTTTGTACTCTATTTATTACGTCAATTCTTAATACAAATATATTGATTCATTATGATTCAAAAAATACGTGACATGTAAAACCGTAACTAATATCAATATCAAAACTGAATCTTGTTTTTGTTTTCGCCTTCTTCATTTTTCAGATATATTTTTTACAGTTTCAGAGTATCGCAAATCACATAAAGCTATCCAATACAACATAATACGCATGAATCCGTCCTCAAATGCACAAAATTATGCGTTTCCAGCAAGTTATCAGCGTTTTTTCTGAGTCTCGATGAGAAGTTTTTGACTCTGTAAATCTGCTCAGAAGCAAGATTTTGCTTCAAAAGGGCGTTGTATGGCAGAATCCAGCACCAAATACATCATATTTTGTGTTTTTAGAGTGCTATTTGCAGTTTTACAAACTTTGGAATGAGTCAAAATAACGCTTTTCCGCGCTGATTTTCACAATCAAAAAGTTCATATTCCTATTCAGGACCTCATAATAAGTATGAATCTATAGACAAAAACATCATATACCGTGTTTTCAGAGCGCTTTCTGCATTTATATGAAGTTTGAAATAAGTCAAAATTGCCATATTCTGAGCAGTTTCAAAGTATCGCAAAACACATGAATCTATCCAATACAACATAATACGCATGAATCCGTCCTTCAAATGCACAAGATTCTGCGTTTCCAGCAAGTTATCAGCGTTTTTTCTGAGTCTCGTTGAGAAATTTTTGACTCTGTAAATCTGCTCAGAAGCAAGATTTTGCTTCAAACGTACGTTATATGGCAGAAACTAGCACCAAATACATCAAATTTCGTGTTTTTAGAGTGCTATTTGCAATTTTACAAACTCTGAAATATGTCGAAATTACGCTTTTCCGCGCAGATTTTTACAATCAAAAAGTTCATATTCCTATTCAGAACCTCATAATATGTATGAATCTATCGACAAAAACATCATATTCCGTGTTTTCAGAGCGCTATCTGCAGTTACATGAAGTTTGAAATAAGTCAAAATTGCCACATTCTGAGCAGTTTCAAAGTATCGCAAATCACATAAATCTATCCAATACTACATATTACGCATGAATCCGTCCTCAAATGCACAAAATTTTGCGTTTCCAGCGAGTTATCAGCGTTTTTTCTGAATCTCGTTGAGCGATTTTTGACTTTGTAAATCTGCTCAGAAGCAAAATTCTGCTGCAAAAGTGCGTTATATGGCAGAATCTAGCACCAAATACATCAAATTTCGTGTTTTCAGAGTGCTATTTGCAGTTGCACAAACTTTGTAATAAGTCGAAATCACGCTTTCCCGTGCAGACTATCGCAATCAAAAAGTTTATATTCCCATCCAGGACCTCATAATATGTACAAATCTATCGACAAAAACATCATATTTTGTGTTTTCAGAGCGCTATCTGCAGTTATATGAAGTTTGAAATAAGTCAAAATTACCACATTCTGAGCACTTTCAAAGTAACGCAAATCACATAAATCCATCCAATACAACATAATACGCATGAATCCGTCTTCAAATGCACAAAATTTTGAGTTTCCAGCGAGTAATCAGCATCCTATCTGAGTCTCGGTGAAAAGTTTCTGACTCTGTAAATCTGCTCAGAAGCAAGATTTTGCTTCAAAAGTGCGTTATATGGCAGAATCTAGCACCAAGTACAACATATTTCGTGTTTTTAGAGTGCTATTTGCAGTTTTAAAAACTTTGGAATAAGTCGAAATCACGCTTTCCCGCGCAGATTTTCATAATAAAAAGTTAATATTCCTATTCAGGATCTCTTTCGACAAAAACATCATATTTTGTGTTTTCAGAGCGCTATCTGCAGTTATATGAAGTTTAAAATACGTCAAAATTACCACATTCTGAGCAGTTTCAAAGTATCGCAAATCACATAAATCAATCTAATACAATATAATACGCATGAATCCGTCCTTAAATGCACGAAATTTTGCGTTTTCAGCGAGTTATCAGCGTTTTGCTGAGTCTTGTTGAGAAATTTTTGATTCTGTAAATCTGCTCAAAAGGAAGATTTTGCCTCAAAAGTGCGTTATATGGCAGAATCTAGCACCAAATACACCATATTTTGTGTTTTTCGGGTGCTATTTGCAGTTTTACAAACTTTGGGATGAGTCGAAATCACGCTTTTCCGCGCAGATTCTCACAATCAAGAAGTTTATATTCCTATTCAGGATGTAGCCACCCTTGGCTAACATGAAATGTATTTTTGTTTTGAATTTGATATAAAAAGAATAGAGGTAGCATGAAAAAAAACAATATATAATATTTTGTTGTCAAATAACTGTGTACAAAGAATTTTGAAAATATTGTAATAAAACATTTATCCAATTGACTGTTTGTTTGGAACAATTAATATCCCATGTAGGATTCAACAGACATTAGTACCTACAATTTGGTGACCCCTGACTATTCAAAATGGAAAATTCGGAAGCCGATTTACCTGAGATACAATCAGGTCAAGCAAATAAAATCAATATTAAAATTCCACCATTTTGGCCTGAGAAACCCGAAATATGGATTTTTCAAGTAGGAGCACAATTTGCTATCAACAAGATTAGAAGCGAAGATACCAAATTAAATTACTTAATTTCACAATTGGAGCCAAAATTTGTAGAAAATCTATGGGATATAATAACAGTTGCAAGTACCAACAAATATTCAAGTAGTAAACAGCGGCTGATGACAATTTTCAAAGAAAGTGGAAATAAACGGATAAAAACACTGTTAACAGGAATAGAGCTTGGTGATACTAAGCCTAGTATTTTATTACGTAAAATGCAATCGTTGGCTGGTGCTGATATTTCAAACAGTGCTTTAAAAACTATATGGCTTGACAAATTACCTGATTCAATCAAGAGTGTATTAGTCGTCAGTGGCGAAGAAACTATTGAAAAATTGGGAATTATGGCAGACAAAATAATGGATATTAATTTGCGTACAGAAATTTTCACTGCTGAATCATCAAAATTGAACGGCAGCTGCAGTGATGTTAATCAACAGTTACTGGAAAAAATAGCAGAACTAGAAAAAAGGATAGCGATAATATCATCTCAAGTTCATCAGAGAGGCAGGTCCCGGTCCCTTAGACGCAGTCGTGACTGTAGTCACAATTGAGACTCCAGCCGAAGCAGGAAGTTCAACCCGAAAGGGAAATATTGTTTCTACCATTTCAGGTTTGGTAAAAAAGCTGAAAAATGTCAAACACCTTGTCAATGTGTGCAGGGAAACTTGAACCAGCAGCCGAATTAGCGGCGAATTCTGCTGCATTTTGCAAATGCCGTACATCTCGCCCATTTATCACAGAAAAGAAAACGGGACTACGACTACTAGTTGATAGTGGAGCTGATGTTTCAATTATTCCTGCAGGGAAGCATGAGAAACTAGACAGTACTTATAAACTTTATGCTGCTTACAACACTGAAATTCCAACATGCGGTATTAGAGTGTTGACAGTTGATATCGGTCTACGTAGACAATTTCAGTGGCCTTTTATCGTAGCTAAATTAGACAAAGGCATATTGGGTGCTGATTTTATGAAACATTTCAACCTTTTAATAGATCTTCATAACAAGTGCCTTATCGATAAAGTAACAAAATTAAGTGTTCAAGGTAATATTCCAGAAATTAACGAAAACGATGTAATAACAACTTTGAAAGAGTCTAATTATTTCGCAAATTTACTAGTTAATTATCCTGAACTTACTAAGCCCAATTTGCTTCCTACATACCTAAAGCATGACATCAAGCATCAAATTGTTACGAATGGAGATCCAATATACTGCAGGCCGAGGCAGCTTGATGCAAGAAAGTTGAAGATTGCCAAACAAGAATTCCAATTTATGCTGGACAATGGAATCATACGACCATCGCAGTCAGAATGGGCCAGTCCTCTACATATAGTTAACAAGAAAGATGGATCACTTGGACCATGCGGAGACTATCGAAGACTAAATGATAAAACAGTTCCTGACAGGTATCCCATTCCAAGAATAGACAACTTTTTACATATTCTACCCGGGAAAAATATATTTTCTAAAATTGATCTATTCAAAGCCCACTATCAAGTTCCAATAGCAGAGGAAGATAAGCCTAAAACTGCTATTATTACGCCTTTTGGTCTCTTTGAGTTTAATGTAATGAGTTTTGGACTTAAAAATGCCCCAGCTTCTTTTCAAAGATTTATAAATCTTGTCTTCTCAGGTCTAGATTTCCTATTTGCTTATTTAGATGATGTGATTATAGCTTCTGTAGATGAAAATGAGCATGAAAAACATCTTAAATTAGTATTTGAACGATTAAACAAATTCGGTTTACGAATAAATATTTCTAAATCAATATTTTGCGTAAGAAATGTAGAATTTCTGGGATATCTTATCACACCAGAAGGTGTTAAACCCCTTCCGGAAAAAGTTAAAACTATATTAGATTACAAATTACCAGAAACTGTACACGATTTACGAACATTTCTAGGATTAGTCAATTTTTATCGCTGTTATCTAAAGAATGCAGCTGAAACGCAAGCAGTTTTGCATGATTATTTGAAAGGTTCAAAGAAACGTGACAAAACTAAAATTATTTGGACAGAAGAAGCTACAGAAATGTTTAATAAATGTAAAAATGATTTGGCAAATGTAACTTCATTAACTTTTCCAAATCCAGTTTACCCTTTAGCTTTATTCACAGATGCATCTGATAAATCAGTTGGTTCAGTATTACAGCAGTTTCAAAAAGAAGGAAGGAAACCGATAGCATTTTTTTCAAAAAAATTAAATGACGCACAGAAAACATACAGCGTTTATGACAGAGAATTACTTAGCATATATTTATCAATTAAACAATTCAGACATCATTTGGAAGGTCGTGATTTCAAAATATTCACAGATCATAAACCATTAATTTATGCATTTAAACAAAAGAATGAAAAAGCTTCACCTAGACAACTCAGACATTTACAATACATTTCTCAATTTACAACAGATATTGAATATATTAGTGGTAAAGAAAATATAGTTGCTGATACATTATCACGAATTGAAGAAATTAATTTTATAAATTATGATGAAATTGCTTTAGCACAAAAATCTGATGAAGAATTGGAACAACTGAAAAAATCAGACCAATCTCTTCACTTCAAATCTTTTCCGTTGACATCAGGTCAAGTGTTATGGTGCGATATATCAACCAATAATATCAGACCATACATACCATTAGCATTTCGAAAGAAAATATTATCAAAAATTCATAATTTGTCACATCCAGGTATCAAATCTACAACTAAACAAATAACTTCTAAATTCATTTGGACCAATGTTAGAACAGATATTCGTGATTGGACTAAAACTTGTCTAAATTGTCAAAAAAATAAAATTACAAGACACACAAAATCAAAAATTTCAAACTTTCTTGAACCAGATGAGAGATTTCATACTGTACATATTGATTTAATAGGTCCACTACCACCGTCTGATGGTAACACTTATTGTTTAACATGTGTGGATAGATTTTCAAATTGGATGGAAGTTATTCCTATTCCAAACAGCACAGCGTTGGTTGTAGCAAAAGCTTTTTATAATAATTGGGTATCCAGATTTGGAGTTCCGCATACAATAATATCTGATCAAGGAAAACAGTTTCGTTCAGAATTATTTAAATCATTAGCAACAATTTGTGGCGCAAAAATTCAGCATACAACAGCATATCATCCTCAAGCTAATGGAAAAGTAGAACGTATGCATCGCATCTTGAAAACAGCTATCAAAGCACATAATAATATACAATGGATAGATACCTTACCAACTGTTTTATTGGGAATGCGTACAGCTCTTAGGGAAGATACGAATCATTCAATTGCCCAAATGATTTATGGGCAAACAATTAAACTACCAGGTGAATTTTTTGACAAATCCGAGATTCAAACAGATCCTTGTACGTTTTTAAATAATCTGCAAAGGCATATGGAAATGCTGAGACCTGTGAAGAATAGATTCAGAAATAAAGAAAAAATATTTGTACATAATGATCTAAACTCTTGTACCCATGTCTTTGTTAGAAATGATAGAGTAAAAAAATCTTTAGAACCCGCATATGATGAACCATTTCTTATTGTTGAAAGAGCAAATAAATTCTTCAAAATAAAAATGAGAAATAAAGACATGAATATTTCTATAGATAGATTGAAACCAGCTTACCTTATTTCATCTGATAAATGTTATGATATTTTTCATTTTGAACTCATTACTAACGATGAAACAGTAAAAACTCAAAATGACAAAAAAGTAACCAATAAGTGTTAATAATTGTGAGCATGCATTCACTTTCCACAATATATAATTCAATCAAATAAACAAGATTCGTAACTCAATAATTTTTCTGAATAATATTCGAGAAACTCCACGTGGAGGGGGAATGATGTAGCCACCCTTTGCTAACATGAAATGTATTTTTGTTTTGCATTTGATATAAAAAGAATAGAGGTAGCATGAAAAAAAACAATATATAATATTATGTTGTCAAATAACTGTGTACAAAGAATTTTGAAAATATTGTAATAAAACATTTATCCAATTGACTGTTTGTTTGGAACAATTAATATCTCATGTAGGATTCAACAGACATTAGTACCCACAAGGACCTTATAATATGTATGAATCTATCGACAAAAACATCATATTTCGTGTTCTAAGAGCGCTGTCTGCAGTTATATGAAGTTTGAAAAAAGTCAAAATTGCCACATTCTGAGCAGTTACAAAGTATCGCAAATCACATAAATCTATCCAATACTACAAAGTACGCATGAATCCGTCCTCAAATGCACAAAATTTTGCGTTTCCAGCGAGTTATCAGCGTTTTTTCTGAATCTCGTTGAGAAATTTTTGACTCTGTAAATCTGCTCAGAATCAAGATTTTGCTTCAAAAGTGCGTTATATGGCAGAATCTTGCACCAAATACATCATAGTTCGTGTTTTTAGAGTGCTATTTGCAGTTTTAAAAACTTTGGAATAAGTCGAAATCACGCTTTCCCGCGCAGATTATCGCAATCAAAAAGTTCATATTCCTATCCAGGACCTCATAATATGTACGAATCTATCGACAAAAACATCATATTTTGTGTCCTCAGAGCGCTATCTGCAGTTATATGAAGTTTGAAATAAGTCAAAATTACCACATTCTGAGCAGTTTCAAAGTATCGCGAATCACATAAATCCATCCAATACAACATAATACGCATGAATCCGTCCTCAAATGCACAAAATTTTGCGTTTCCAGCGAGTTATCAGCGTTTTTCCTGAGTCTCGTTGAGAAATTTTTGACTCTGTAAATCAGCTCAGAAGCAGGATTTTGCCTCAAAAGTGCGTTATATGGCAGAATCTAGCACCAAATACATCATATTTCGTGTTTTTAGAGTGCTATTTGCAGTTTTACAAACTTTGGAATGAGTCGAAATCACGCTTTTCCGCTCAGATTCTCACAATCAAAAAGTTCATGTTCCTATTCAGGACCTCATAATATGTATGAATCTATCGACAAAAACATCATATTTCGTGTTTTCAGAGCGCTATCTGCAGTTATATGAAGTTTGAAATAAGTCAAAATTACCACATTCTGAGCAGTTTCAATGTATCGCAAATCACATTAATCCATCCAATACAACATAATACGCATGAATCCGTCCTTCAAATGCACAAGATTCTGCGTTTCCAGCAAGTTATCAGCGTTTTTTCTGAGTCTCGTTGAGAAATTTTTGACTCTGTAAATCTGCTCAGAAGCAAGATTTTGCTTCAGAAATGCGTTGTATGGCAGAAACCCGCACCAAATACATCATATTTCGTGTTTTTAGAGTGCTATTTGCAGTTTAACAAACTTTGAAATAAGTCAAATTCACGCTTTTCCGCGCTGACTTTCACAATCAAAAAGTTCATATTCCTATTCAGGACCTCATAATATGTATGAATCGATCGACAAAAACATCATATTCCGTGTTTTCACAGCGCTATCTGCAGTTATATGAAGTTTGAAATAAGTCAAAATTACCACATTCTGAGCAGTTTCAATGTATCGCAAATCACATTAATCCATCCAATACAACATAATACGCATGAATCCGTCCTTCAAATGCACAAGATTCTGCGTTTCCAGCAAGTTATCAGCGTTTTTTCTGAGTCTCGTTGAGAAATTTTTGACTCTGTAAATCTGCTCAGAAGCAAGATTTTGCTCCAAAAGTGCGTTATATGGCAGAATCTAGCACCATATACATCATATTTCGTGTTTTTAGAGTGCTATTTGTAGTTTTACAAACCTTGGAATAAGTCGAAATCACGCTTCACCGCGCAGATTTTCACAATCAGAAAGTTCATATTCCTATTCAAGACCCCATAATATGTATAAATCTATCGACAAACACATCATATTTCGTGTTTCTAAAGCGCTATCTGCAGTTATATGAAGTTTGAAATAAGTCAAAACTACCTCATTCTGAACAGTTTCAAAGTATCGCAAATCACATAAATCCATTCAATACAACATAATACGCATGAATCCGTCCTCGAATGCACAAAATTTTGCGTTTCCAGCGAGTTATCAGCGTTTTTCCTGAGTCTCGTTGAGAAATTTTTGACTCTGTAAATCTGCTTAGAAGCAAGATTTTGCTTCAAAAGTGCGTTATATGGCAGAATCTAGCACCAAATACATCATATTTCGTGTTTTTAAAGTGCTATTTGAAGTTTTACAAACTTTGGAATAAGTCGAAATCATGCTTTTCCGCGCTGATTTTCACAATCTAAAAGTTCATATTCCTACTCAGGACCTCATAATATGTATGAATCTATCGACAAGAACATCATATTTCGTGTTTTCAGAGCGCTATCTGCAGTTATATGAAGTTTGAAATAAGTCAAAATTACCACATTCTGAGCAGTTTTAAAGTATCGCAAATCACATAAATCTATCCAATACAACATAATACGCATGAATCCGTCCTCAAATGCACAGAATTCTGCGTTTCCAGCGAGTTATCAGCGTTTTTTTGAGTCCTGTTGGGGAATGTTCGACTCTGTAAATCTGCTCAAAAGCAAGATTTTGCTTCAAAAATGCGTTGAATGGCAAAATCCAGCACCAAAAACTTCACATTCCGTGATTTTAGAGTGCTATTTGCAGTTTTACGAACTTTGGAATAAGTCGGAATCACGCTTTCCCGCGCAGATCTTCACAATCAAAAAGTTCATATTCCTATTTAGGACCTCATAATATGTATGAATCAATCGACAAAAACATCATATTTTGTGTTTTCAGAGCGCTATCTGCAGTTATATGAAGTTTGAAATAAGTCAAAATTATCACATTCTGAACAGTTTCAAAGTATCGCGAATCACATAGATCTATCCAATATAACATAATACGCATGAATCCGTCCTCAAATGCACAGAATTTTGCGTTTCCAGCGAGTTATCAGCGTTTTTGCTGAGTCTTGTTGAGAATTTTTTGACTCTGTAAATCTGCTCAGAAGCAAGATTTTGCTTCAAAAGTTCGTCATATGGCAGAATCTAGCACCAAAAACATCATATTTTGTGTTTCTATAGTGCTATTCGCAGTTTTACAGACTCTGGAATAAGTCGAAATCACGCTTTTCCGCGCAGATTTTCTCAATCAAAAAGTCCATATTCCTATTCAGGACCCCATAATAGGTATGAATCTATCGACAAAAACATCATAATACGTGTTTTCAGAGCGCTATCTGCAGTTATATGAAGTTTGAAATAAGTCAAGATTATCACATTCTGAGCAGTTCCAAAGTATCGCCAATCACATAAATCTATCCAATACAACATAATACGCATGAATCCGTCCTCAAATGCACAAAATTTTGCGTTTCCAGCGAGTTATCAGCGTTTTTTCTGAGTCTCGTTGAGTAATTTTTGACTCTGTAAATCTGCTTAAGAGTAAGATTTTGCTTCAAAAGTGCGTTATATGGCAGAATCTAGCACCAAATACATCATATTTCGTGTTTTTAAAGTGCTATTTGCAGTTTTACAAACTTTGGAATAAGTCGATATCACGCTATTCCGCGCAGATTTTCACAATCGAAAAGTTCATATTCCTATTCAGGACCTCATAATATGTACGAATCTTCCGACAAAAACATCATATTCAGTGTTCTCAGAGCGCTATCTGCAGTTATATGAAGATTGAAATACGTTAAAATTACCACATTTTGAGCAGTTTCAAAGTATCGCAAATCACATAAAGCTATCCAATACAACATAATACGCATGAATCTGTCCTCAAATGCACAAAATTATGCGTTTCCAGCAAGTTATCAGCGTTTTTTCTGAGTCTCGATGAGAAGTTTTTGACTCTGTAAATCTGCTCAGAAGCAAGATTTTGCTTCAAAAGGGCGTTGTATGGCAGAATCCAGTACCAAATACATCATATTTCGTGTTTTTAGAGTGCTATTTGCAGTTTTACAAACTTTGGAATGAGTCGAAATCACGCTTTTCCGCGCTGATTTTCACAATCAAAAAGTTCATATTCCTATTCAGGACCTCATAATATGTATGAATCTATAGACAAAAACATCATATACCGTGTTTTCAGAGCGCTTTCTGCAGTTATATGAAGTTTGGGATAAGTCAAAATTGCCATATTCTGAGCAGTTTCAAAGTATCGCAAAACACATGAATCTATCCAATACAACATAATACGCATGAATCCGTCCTTCAAATGCACAAGATTCTGCGTTTCCAGCAAGTTATCAGCGTTTTTTCTGAGTCTCGTTGAGAAATTTTTGACTCTGTAAATCTGCTCAGAAGCAAGATTTTGCTTCAAACGTACGTTATATGGCAGAATCTAGCACCAAATACATAAAATTTCGTGTTTTTAGAGTGCTATTTGCAACTTTACAAACTCTGGAATATGTCGAAATCACGCTTTTCCGCGCAGATTTTCACAATCAAAAAGTTCATATTCTCATCCAGGACCTCATAATATGTACGAATCTATCGACAAAAATATCATATTTTGTGTTTTCGGAGCGCTATCTGCAGTTATATGAAGTTTGAAATAAGTCAAAATTACCACTTTCTGAGCACTATCAAAGTAACGCAAATCACATAAATCCATCCAGTACAACATAATACGCATGAATCCGTCTTCAAATGCACAAAATTTTGCGTTTACAGCGAGTAATCAGCATCCTATCTGAGTCTCGGTGGAAAGTTTCTGACTCTGTAAATCTGCTCAGGAGCAAGATTTTGCTTCAAAAGTGCGTTATATGGCAGAATCTAGCACCAAGTACAACATATTTCGTGTTTTTAGAGTGCTATTCGCAGTTTTACAAACTTTGGAATAAGTCAAAATCACGCTTTTCCGCGAAAAATTTTCACAATTAAAAAGTTCATATTTCAATTCAGGACCTCATAATATGTATGAATCTATCGACAAAAACATCATATTTCATGTTTTCAGAGCGCTATATGCAGTTATATGAAGTTTGAAATAAGTCAGAATTACCACATTCTGAGCAGTTTCAAAGTATCGCAAATCACATAAATCTATACAATACAACATAAAACGCATGAATCCGTCATTAAATGCACAAAATCTTGCATTTCCAGCGAGTTATCAGCGTTTTTTCTGAAACTCGTTGAGAAATTTTTGACTCTGTAAATCTGCTCAGAAGCAAGATTTTGCTTCAAAAGTGCGTTATATGGCAGAATCTAGCACCAAATACATCATATTTCGTGTTTTTAGAGTGCTATTTGCAGTTTTACAAACTCTGGAATAAATCGAATCCACGCTTTTCCGCGCAGATTTTCACAATCAAAAAGTTCATATTCCTATTCAGGACCTCATAATATGTACGAATCTACCGACAAAAACATCATATTTCGTGTTTTCAGAGCGCTGTCTGCAGTTATATGTAGTTTAAAATAAGTTAAAATTACCACATTCTGAGCAGTTTCAAAGTATCGCAAATCACATAAATCTATCCAATACAACATAATACGCTTGAATCTGTCCTCAAATGCACAAAATTTAGCGTTTCCAGCGAGTTATCAGCGTTTTTTCTGAGTCTTGTTGAGAAATTTTTGACCCTGTAAATCTGCTCAGAAGCAAGATTATGCTTCAAAAGTGTGTTATATGGCAGAATCTAGCACCAAATACATCATATTTAGTGTTTTTGGAATGCTTTCTGCAGTTTTACAAACTTTGGAATAAGTCAAAATCACGCTTGTCCGCGCAGATTTTCACAGTCAAAAAGTTCATATTTCTATTCAGGACCCTATAATATGTATGAATCTATCGACAAAAACATCGTATCTCTTGTTTTCAGAGCGCTATCTGCAGTTATATGAAGTTTGAAATAAGTCAAAATCACCACATTCTGAGCAGTTTCAAAGTATCGCAAATCACATAAATCTATCCAATATAACATAATACGCATGAATCCGTCCTCAAATGCATGAAATTTTGCGTTTCCAGCGAGTTTTCAGCGTTTTTTCTGAGTCTTGTTGAAAAATTTTTGACTCTGTAAATCTGCTCAGAAGCAAGATTTTGCTTCAAAAGTGCGTTATATGGCAGAATCTTGCACCAAGTACATCATATTTCGTGTTTTTAGAGTGCTATTAGCAGTTTCACAAACTTTGGAATAAGTCGAAATCACGCTTTTCCGTGCAGATTTTCACAATCAAAAAGTTCATATTCCTATTCAGGACCTCATAATATGTATTAATCTATCGACAGAAACATCATATTCCGTGTTTTCAGAGCGCTAGTTGCAGTTATATGAAGTTTGAAATAAGTCAAAATTACCACATTCTGAGCAGTTTCAAAGTATCGCGAATCACATAAATCTATCCAATACAACATGATACGCATGAATTTGTCCTCAAATGCACAAAATTTTGCGTTTCCAGCGAGTTATCAGCGTTTTTTCTGAGTCTCGTTAAGAAATTTTTGACTCTGTTAATCTGCTCAGCAGCAATATTTTGCTTCAAAAGTGCGTTATATGGCAAAATTTAGCATCAAATACATCATATTTCGTGTTTTTAGAGTGCTATTTGCAGTTTTACAAACTTTGGAATAAGTCGGAATTACGCTTTCCCGCGCAGATTATCGCAATCAAAAAGTTCATATTCCTATTCAGGACCTCATAATATGTATGAATCTTTCGACAAAAACATCATATTTTTGTTTTCAGAGCGCTATCTGCAGTTATATGAAGTTTGAAATAAGTCAAAATTACCACATTCTGAGCACTTTCAAAGTAACGCAAAATCACATAAATCCATCCAATACAACATAATACGCATGAATCCGTCTTCAAATGCACAAAATTTTGCGTTTACAGCGAGTCATCAGCATCCTATCTGAGTCTCGGTGAAAAGTTTCTGACTCTGTAAATCTACTCAGAAGCAAGATTTTGCTTCAAAAGTGCGTTATATGGCAGAATCTAGCACCAAGTACAACATATTTCGTGTTTTTAGAGTGCTATTTGCAGTTCTACAAACTTTGGAATAAGTCGAAATCACGCTTTTCCGCGCAGATTTTCATAATAAAAAGTTGATATTCCTATTCGGGACCTCATGATATGTACGAATCTTTCGACAAAAACATCATATTTTGTGTTTTCAGAGCGCTATCTGCAGTTATATGAAGTTTGAAATAAGTCAAAATTACCACATTCTGAGCAGTTTCAAAGTATCGCGAACCACATAAATCCATCCAATACAACATAATACGCAAGAATTCGTCCTCAAATGCACAAAATTTTGCGTTTCCAGCGAGTTATCAGCGTTTTTCCTGAGTCTCGTTGAGAAATTTTTGACTCTGTAAATCAGCTCAGAAGCAAGATTTTGCCTTAAAAGTGCGTTATATGGCAGAATCTAGCACCAAGTACATCAAATTCCGTGTTTTTAGAGTGCTATTTGCAGTTTTACAAACTTTGGAATAAGTTGAAATCACGCTTTTCCGCGCAGATTCTCACAATCAAAAAGTTCATATTCCTATTCAAAACCCCATAATATGTATAAATCTATCGACAAACACATCATATTTTGTGTTTCTGAAGCGCTATCTGCAGTTATATGAAGTTTGAAATAAGTCAAAATTACCTCATTCTGAGCAGTTTTAAAGTATCGCAAATCACATAAATCTATCCAGTACAACATAATACCCATGAATCCGTCCTCTAATGCACAAAATTTTGCGTATCCAGCGAGTTATCAGCGTTTTTCCTGAGTCCCTTTGAGAAATTTTTGACTCTGTAAATCTGCTCAGAAGCAAGATTTTGCTTCAATAAAGCGTTATATGGCAGAATCTAGCACCAAGTACATCAAATTCCGTGTTTTTAGAGTGCTATTTGCAGTTTTACAAACTTTGTAATAAGTTGAAATCACGCTTTTCCGCGCAGATTTTCACAATCAAAAAGTTCATGTTCCTATTCAGGACCTCATAATATGTATGAATCTATCGACAAAAACATCATATTTCGTGTTTTCAGAGCGCTATCTGCAGTTATATGAAGTTTGGAATAAGTCAGAATTACCACATTCTGAGCCGTTTCCAAGTATCGCGGATCGCATAAATCTATCCAATACAACATAATACGCATGAATCCGTCCTCAAATGTACAAAATTTTGCGTTTACAGCGAGTCTCGTTGAGAAATTTTTGACTCTGTAAATCTGCTCAGAAGCAAGATTTTGCTTCAAAAGTGCGTTAAATGGCAGAATCTAGCACCAAATACATTATATTTTGTGTTTTTAGAGTGCTATTTGCAGTTTTACAAACTTTGGAATAAGTCAAGATCACGCTTTTCCGCGCAGATTTACACAATCAAAAAGTTCATGTTCCTATTCAGGACCCCATAATATGAATGAATGTATCGACAAAAACATCATATTTCGTGTTTTCAGAGCGCTATCTGCAGTTATATGAAGTTTGAAATAAGTCAAAATTACCACATTCTGAGCAGATTCAATGTATCGCAAATCACATAAATCTATCCAATACAACATAATACGCATGAATCCGTCTTCAAATGCACAAAATTTTGCGTTTCCAGCGAGTAATCAGCATCTTATCTGAGTCTCGATGAAAAGTTTCTGGACTCTGTAAATTTGCTCAGAAGCAAGATTTTGCTTCAAAAGTGCGTTATATGGCAGAATCTAGCACCAAGTACATCATATTTCGTGTTTTTAGAGTGCTACTTGCAGTTTTACAAACATTGGACTTAGTCGAAATCACGCTTTTCCGCGCTGATTATCATAATCAAAAAGTTCATGTTCCTATTCAGGACCCCATAATATGTATGAATTCATCGACAAAAACATCATATTCCGTGTTTTCAGAGCGCTATCTGCAGTTATATGAAGTTTGAAATAAGTCAGAATTACCACATTCTGAGCAGTTTCCAAGTATCGCAAATCGCATAAATCTATCCAATACAACATAATACGCATGAATCCGTCCTCAAATGCACAAAATTTTGCGTTTCCAGCGAGTTATCAGCGTTTCTTCTGAGTCTCGATGATAAGTATTTGACTCTGTGAATCTGCTCAGAAGCAGGATTTTGCTTCAAAAGTGCGTTATATGGCAGAATCTAGCACCAAATACATCATATTTCGTGTTTTTAAAGTGCTATTTGCAGTTTTACAAACTTTGGAATGAGTCAAAATCACGCTTTTCCGCTCAGATTCTCACAATCAAAAAGTTCATGTTCCTATTCAGGACCTCATAATATGAATGAATGTATCGACAAAAACATCATATTTCGTGTTTTCAGAGCGCTATCTGCAGTTATATGAAGTTTGAAATAAGTCAAAATTACCACATTCAGAGCAGTTTCAGAGTATCGCAAATCACATAAATCTATCCAATACAACATAATACGCATAAATCCGTCCAAAAATGCACAGAATTCTGCGATTCCAGCGAGTTATCAGCGTTTTTTCTAAGTCTCGTTGAGAAATTTTGACTCTGTGAATCTGCTCAGAAGCAAGATTTTGCTTCAAAAGTGCGTTATATGGCAGAATCTAGCACCAAATACATCATATTTTCTGTTCTTAGAGTGCTATTTGCAGTTTCACAAACTCTAGGATAAGTCGGAATCACGCTTTTTCGCGCAGATTTTCACAATAAAAAGT
Organism: Dromius quadrimaculatus; assembly: GCA_963989225.1. Taxonomy (NCBI): domain Eukaryota; kingdom Metazoa; phylum Arthropoda; class Insecta; order Coleoptera; family Carabidae; genus Dromius; species Dromius quadrimaculatus. Next base: position 47,376 of record CAXDIG010000139.1, read on the forward strand.
TCATATTCCTATTCAGGACCTCATAATATGTATGAATCTATCGACAAAAACATCATATTCCGTGTTTACAGTTTGAAGTTCCAGCGAGTTATCAGCGTTTCTACCGAGTCTCGTTGAGAAATTTTTGACTTTGTTAATCTGCTATGAAGCAAGATCTTGCTTCAAAAGTGCGTTATATGGCAGAATCTAGCACCAAATACATCTTATTTCGTGTTTTTAGAGTGCTATTCGCAGTTTCACAAACATTGGAATAAGTCGAAATCACGCTTTTCCGCGCAGATTTTCACAATCAAAAAGTTCATATTCCAATTCAGGACCTCATAATATGTACGAATCTACCGACAAAAACATCATATTTCGTGTTTTCAGAGCGCTGTCTGCAGTTATATGAAGTTTAAAATAAGTTAAAATTACCACATTCTGAGCTGTTTCAAAGTATCGTAAATCACATAAATCTATCCAATACAACATAATACGCATGAATCTGTCCTCAAATGCACTAAATTTTGCGTTTTCAGCGAGTTATCAGCGTTTTTTCTGAGTCTCGTTGAGAAATTTTTGACTCTGTAAATCTGCTCAGAAGGAAGATTTTGCTTCAAAAGTGCCTTATATGGCGGAATCTAGCACCAAATACTTTATATTTTGTGTTTTTAGAGTGCTATTTGCAGTTTTACAATCTTTGGAATTAGTCGAAATCACTCTTTTCCGCGCAGATTTTCACAATCAAAAAGTTCATATTCCTATTCAGGACCTCTTAATATGTACGAATCTATCGACAAAGACATCATATTCCGTGTTTTCAGAGCGCTGTCTGCAGTTATATGAAGTTTAAAATAAGTTAAAATTACCACATACTGAACAGTTTCAAAGTATCGCAAATCACATAAATCTATCCAGTACAACATAATACGCATGAATCCGTCCTCAAATGCACAAAATTTTGCGTTTTTTAGCGAGTTATCAGCTTTTTTTTCTGAGTCTAGTTGAGAAATTTTTGACTCTGTAAATCTGCTCAGCACCAAGATTCTGCTTCAAAAGTGCGTTATATGGCAGAATCTAGCACCAAATACATCATATTTCGTGTTTTTAGAGTGCTATTTGCAGTTTTACAAACTTTGGAATAAGACGAAATCACGCATTTCCGCGCAGATTTTCACAATCAAAAAGTTTATATTCCTATTCAGGACCTCATTATATGTACGAATCTATCGACAAAAACATCATATTCTGTGTTTCCAGAGCGCAGTCTGCAGGTATATGAAGTTTAAAATAAGTTGAAATTACCACATTCTGAGCAGTTTCAAAGTATCGCAAATCACATAATACTATCCAATACAACATAATACGCATGAATCCGTCCTCAAATGCACAAATTTTGCATTTCCAGCGAGTTATCAGCGTTTTTTCTGAGTCTCGTTGAGAAATTTTCGACTCTGTAAATCTGCTCAGAAGCAAGATTATGCTTCAAATGTGCGTTATATGGCAGAATCTAGCACCAAATACATCATATTTAGTGTTTTTGGAGTGCTTTCTGCAGTTTTACAAACTTTGGAATAAGTCAAAATCACGCTTGTCCGCGCAGATTTTCACAGTCAAAAAGTCATATTTCTATTCAGGACCCCTAATATGTATGAATCTATCGACAAAAACATCGTATCTCGTGTTTTCAGAGCGCTATCTGCAGTTATATGAAGTTTGAAATAAGTCAAAATCACCACATTCAGAGCAGTTTCAAAGTATCGCAAATAACGTAAATCTATCCAATATAACATAATACTTATGAATCCGTCCTCAAATGCATGAAATTTTGCGTTTCCAGCGAGTTATCAGCGTTTATTCTGAGTCTTGTTGAAAAATTTTTGACTCTGTAAATCTGCTCAGAAGCAAGATTTTGCTTCAAAAGTGCGTTATATGGCAGAATCTTGCACCAAGTACATCATATTTAGTGTTTTTAGAGTGCTATTTGCAGTTTTACAAACTTTGGAATAAGTCGAAATCACGCTTTTCCGCGCAAATTTTCACAATCAAAAAGTTCATATTTCTATTCAGGACCTCATAATATGTATGAATCTATCGACAAAAACATCATATTTCATGTTTTCAGAGCGCTATATGCAGTTATATGAAGTTTGAAATAAGTCAAAATTACCACATTCTGAGCAGTTTCAAGTATCGCAAATCACATAAATCTATACAATACAACATAACACGCATGGGTCCATCCTTAAATGCACAAAATTTTGTATTTCCAGCGAGTTATCAGCGTTTTTTCTGAGTCTCGTTGAGAAATTTTTGATTCTGTTAATCTGCTCAAAAGGAAGATTTTGCCTCAAAAGTGCGTTATATGGCAGAATCTAGCACCAAATACATCATATTTCGTGTTTTTAGAGTGCTATTTGCAGTTTTACAAACTTTGGAATAAGTCGAAATCACTCTTTTTCGCGCAGATTTTCACAATCAAAAAGTCCATATTTCTATTTAGGACCTCATAATATGTATGAATCTATGGACAAAAACATCATATTTCGTGTTTCCAGAGCGCTATCTGCAGTTATATGAAGTTTGAAATAAGTCAATATTACCACATTCTGAGCAGTTTCAAAGTATCGCAAATCACATAAATCTATCCAATACAACAAAATTTTGCGTTTCCAGCGAGTAATCAGCATCTTATCTGAGTCTCGATGAAAAGTTTCTGACTCTGTAAATTTGCTCAGAAGCAAGATTTTGCTTCAAAAGTGCGTTATATGGCAGAATCTAGCACCAAGTACATCATATTTCGTGTTTTTAGAGTGCCATTTGCAGTTTTACAAACATTGGAATTAGTCGAAATCACGCTTTTCCGCGCTGATTATCACAATCAAAAAGTTCATGTTCCTATTCAGGACCCCATAATATGTATGAATTTATCGACAAAAACATCATATTCCGTGTTTTCAGAGCGCTATCTGCAGTTATATGAAGTTTGAAATGAGTCAGAATCACCAACATTCTGAGCAGTTTCCAAGTATCGCAAATCGCATAAATCTATCCAATACAACATAATACGCATGAATCCGTCCTCAAATGCACAAAATTTTGCGTTTCCAGCGAGTTATCAGCGTTTCTTCTGAGTCTCGATGATAAGTATTTGACTCTGTAAATCTGCTCAGAAGCAGGATTTTGCTTCAAAAGTGCGTTATATGGCAGAATCTAGCACCAAATACATCATATTTCGTGTTTTTAAAGTGCTATTTGCAGTTTTACAAACTTTGGAATGAGTCAAAATCACGCTTTTCCGCTCAGATTCTCACAATCAAAAAGTTCATGTTCCTATTCAGGACCTCATAATATGAATGAATGTATTGACAAAAACATCATATTTCGTGTTTTCAGAGCGCTATCTGCAGTTATATGAAGTTTTTAAATAAGTCAAAATTACCACATTCTGAGCAGTTTCAGAGTATCGCAAATCACATAAATCTATCCAATACAACATAATACGCATAAATCCGTCCTCAAATGCACAGAATTCTGCGATTCCAGCGAGTTATCAGCGTTTTTTCTAAGTCTCGTTGAGAAATTTTGACTCTGTGAATCTGCTCAGAAGCAAGATTTTGCTTCAAAAGTGCGTTTATATGGCAGAATCTAGCACCAAATACATCATATTTTCTGTTTTTAGAGTGCTATTTGCAGTTTCACAAACTCTAGGATAAGTCGGAATCACGCTTTTTCGCGCAGATTTTCACAATAAAAAGTTCATATTCCTATTCAGGACCTCATAATATGTATGAATCTATCGACAAAAACATCATATTCCGTGTTTACAGTTTGAAGTTCCAGCGAGTTATCAGCGTTTCTACCGAGTCTCGTTGAGAAATTTTTGACTTTGTTAAACTGCTATGAAGCAAGATTTTGCTTCAAAAGTGCGTTATATGGCAAAATCTAGCACCAAATACATCATATTTCGTGTTTTTAGAGTGCTATTCGCAGTTTCACAAACATTGGAATAAGTCGAAATCACGCTTTTCCGCGCAGATTTTCACAATCAAAAAGTTCATATTCCTATTCAGGACCTCATAATATGTACGAATCTACCGACAAAAACATCATATTTCGTGTTTTCAGAGCGCTGTCTGCAGTTATATGAAGTTTAAAATAAGTTAAAATTACCACATTCTGAGCTGTTTCAAAGTATCGTAGATCACATAAATCTATCCAATACAACATAATACGCATGAATCTGTCCTCAAATGCACTAAATTTTGCGTTTTAAGCGAGTTATCAGCGTTTTTTCTGAGTCTCGTTGAGAAATTTTTGACTCTGTAAATCTGCTCAGAAGCAAGATTTTGTTTCAAAAGTGCGTTATATGGCAGAATCTAGCACCAAATACTTTATATTTTGTGTTTTTAGAGTGCTATTTGCAGTTTTACAAACTTTGGAATTAGTCGAAATCACTCTTTTCCGCGCAGATTTTCACGATCAAAAAGTTCATATTCCTATTCAGGACCTCTAAATATGTACGAATCTATCGACAAAGACATCATATTCCGTGTTTTCAGAGCGCTGTCTGCAGTTATATGAAGTTTAAAATAAGTTAAAATTACCACATACTGAACAGTTTCAAAGTATCGCAAATCACATACATCTATCCAGTACAACATAAAACGCATGAATCCGTCCTCAAATGCACAAAATTTTGCGTTTTTAGCGAGTTATCAGCTTTTTTTCTGAGTCTCGTTCTCGTTGAGAAATTTTTGACTTTGTTAATCTGCTATGAAGCAAGATTTTGCTTCAAAAGTGCGTTATATGGCAAAATCTAGCACCAAATACATCATATTTCGTGTTTTTAGAGTGCTATTCGCAGTTTCACAAACATTGGAATAAGTCGAAATCACGCTTTTCCGCGCAGATTTTCACAATCAAAAAGTTCATATTCCTATTCAGGACCTCATAATATGTACGAATCTACCGACAAAAACATCATATTTCGTGTTTTCAGAGCGCTGTCTGCAGTTATATGAAGTTTAAAATAAGTTAAAATTACCACATTCTGAGCTGTTTCAAAGTATCGTAAATCACATAAATCTATCCAATACAACATAATACGCATGAATCTGTCCTCAAATGCACTAAATTTTGCGTTTTTAGCGAGTTATCAGCGTTTTTTCTGAAACTCGTTGAGAAATTTTTGACTCTGTAAATCTGCTCAGAAGAAAGATTTTGCTTCAAAATTGCGCTATATGGCAGAATCTAGCACCAAATACATCATATTTCGTGTTTTTAGAGTGCTATTTGCAGTTTTACAAACTCTGGAATAAATCGAATCCACGCTTTTCCGCGCAGATTTTCACAATCAAAAAGTTCATATTCCTATTCAGGACCTCATAATATGTACGAGTCTACCGACAAAAACATCATATTTCGTGTTTTTAGAGCGCTGTCTGCAGATATATGAAGTTTAAAATAAGTTAAGATTACCACATTCTGAGCAGTTTCAAAGTATCGCAAATCACATAAATCTATCCAATACAACATAATACGCATGAATCTGTCCTCAAATGCACAAAATTTAGCGTTTCCAGCGAGTTATCAGCGTTTTTTCTGAGTCTCGTTGAGAAATTTTCGACTCTGTAAATCTGCTCAAAAGCAAGATTATGCTTCAAAAGTGCGTTATATGGCAGAATCTAGCACCAAATACATCATATTTAGTGTTTTTGGAGTGCTTTCTGCAGTTTTACAAACTTTGGAATAAGTCAAAATCACGCTTGTCCGCGCAGATTTTCACAGTCAAAAAGTCATATTTCTATCCAGGACTCCTAATATGTATGAATCTATCGACAAAAACATCGTATCTCGTGTTTTCAGGGCGCTATCTGCAGTTATATGAAGTTTGAAATAAGTCAAAATTACCACATTCTGAGCAGTTTCAAAGTATCGCAAATCACATAAATCTATACAATACAACACAACACGCATGGATCCATCCTTAAATGCACAAAATTTTGTATTTCCAGCGAGTTATCAGCGTTTTTTCTGAGTCTCGTTGAGAAATTTTTGAATCTGTAAATCTGCTCAGAAGCAAGATTTTGCTTCAAAAGTGCGTTATATGGCAGAATCTAGCACCAAATACATCATATTTCGTGTTTTTAGAGTGCTATTTGCAGTTTTACAAACTTTGGAATAAGTCGAAATCACTCTTTTTCGCGCAGATTTTCACAATCAAAAAGTCCATATTTCTATTCAGGACCTCATAATATGTATGAATCTATGGACAAAAACATCATATTTCGTGTTTCCAGAGCGCTATCTGCAGTTATATGAAGTTTGAAATAAGTCAATATTACCACATTCTGAGCAGTTTCAAAGTATCGCAAATCACATAAATCTATCCAATACAACATAATACGCATGATTCCGTCCTCAAATGCACAAAATTTTGCGTTTCCAGCGAGTAATCAGCGTTTTTTCTGAGTCTCGTTGAGAAATTTTTGACTCTGTAAATCAGCTCAGAAGTAAGATTTTGCCTCAAAAGTGCTTTATATGGCAGAATCTAGCACCAAATACATCATATTTCGTGTTTTTAGAGTGCTATTTGCAGTTTTACAAACTTTGGAATAAGTCGAAATCACGCTTTTCTGCGCAGATTTTCACAATCAAAAAGTTCATATTCCTATTCAGGACACCATAATATGTATAAATCTATCGACAAACACATCATATTTCGTGTTTCTAAAGCGCTATCTGCAGTTATATGAAGTTTGAAATAAGTCAAAATTACCTTTTTCTGAGCAGTTTCAAAGTATCGCAAATCACATAAATCTATCCAATACAACATAATACGCATGAATCCGTCCTCAAATGCACAAAATTTTGCGTTTCCATCGAGTCATCAGCGTTTTTCCTGAGTCTCGTTGAGAAATTTTTGATCCTGTAAATCTGCTCAGAAGCAAGATGTTGCTTCAAAAGTGCGTTATATGGCAGAATCTAGCACCAAATACATCATATTTCGTGTTCTTGGAGTGCTATTTGCAGTTTTACAAACTTGGGAGTAAGTCGAAATCACGCTTTTCCGCGCAGATATTCACAATCAAAAAGTTCATATTCCTATTCAGCACCTCGTAATATGTACGAATCTATCGAGAAAAACATCATATTACGTGTTTCCAAAGCGCTATCTGCAGTTATATGAAGTTTGAAATAAGTCAAAATTACCACATTCTGAGCAGTTTCAAAGTATCGCAAATCACATAAATCTATCCAAAACAACATAATACGCATGAATTCGTCCTCAAATGCACAAAATTTGGCGGTTCCAGCGAGTCATCAGCGTTTTTCCTGAGTCTCGTCGAAAAATTTTGACTCTGTAAATCTGCTCAGAAGCAAGATTTTGTTTCAAAAGTGCGTTATATGGCAGAATCTAGCACCAAATACATCATATTTCGTGTTTTTAAAGTGCTATTTGCAGTTTTACAAATTCTGGAATGAATCGAAATCACGCTTTTCCGCGCGGATGTTTACAATCAAAAAGTCCATATTCCTATTCAGGACCTCATAATATGTATGAATCTATGGACAAAAACATCATATTACGTGTTTTCAGAGCGCTATCTGCAGTTATATGAAGTTTGAAATAAGTCGAAATTACCACATTCTGAGCAGTTTCAAAGTATCGCAAATCACATAAATCTATCCGATACAACATAACACGTATGATTCCGTCCTCAAATGCACAAAATTTTGCGTTTCCAGCGAGTTATTAGCGTTTTTTCTGAGTCTCGTTGAGAAATTTTTAACTCTGTAAATCAGCTCAGAAGCAAGATTTTGCCTCAAAAGTGCGTTATATGGCAGAATCTAGCACCAAATACATCATATTTCGTGTTTTTAGAGTGCTATTTGTAGTTTCACAAACTTTGGAATAAGTCGAAATCACGCTTTTCCGCGCAAATTTTTACAATCAAAAAGTTTATATTCCTATTCAGGACCTGATAGTATGTATGAATCTATCGACAAAAACATCATATTTTGTGTATTCAGAGCGCTATCTGCAGTTATATGAAGTTTGAAATAAGTCAGAATTACCACATTCTGAGCAGTTTCAGAGTATCGCAAATCACATAAATCTATCCAATACAACATAATACGCATGAATCCGTCCTCAAATGCACAAAATTTTGCGTTTCCAGCGAGTTATCAGCGTTTTTTCTGAGTCTCGTTGAGAAATTTTGGACTCTGTAAATCTGCCCAGGAGCAAGATTTTGCTTCAAAAATGCGTTTTATGGCAGAATCTAGCACCGAATACATCATATTCCGTGTTTTTAGAGTGCTATTTGCAGTTTTACAAACTTTGGAATAAGTCAGAACCACGCTTTTTCGCGCAGATTTTCACAATCAAAAAGTTCATATTTCTATTCAGGACCTTATAATATGTATGAATCTATCGACAAAAACATCATATTTCGTGTTTTCAAAGCGCTATCTGCAGTTATATGGAGTTTGAAATAAGTCAAAATTACCACATTCTTAGCAGTTCCAAAGTATCGCTAATCACATAAATCTATTCAATACAACATAATACGCATAAATCCGTCCTCAAATGCAACAAATTTTGCGTTTCCAGCGAGTTATCAGCGTTTTTTCTGAGTCTCGTTGAGAAATTTTTGACTCTGTAAATCTGCTCAGAAGCAAGATTTTGCTCCAAAAGTGCATTATATGGCAGAATCTAGCACCAAATACATCATATTTCGTGTTTTTAGAGTGCTATTTGCAGTTTTACAAACTTTGGAATAGGTCAAAATCACGCTTTTCCGCGCAGATTTTCACAATCAAAAAGCTCATATTCCTATTCAGGACATCATAATATGTATGAATCTATCGACAAAAACATCATATTTTGTGTTTTAAGAGCGCTATCTGCAGTTATATGAAGTTTGAAATATATGTCAAAATTACCACATTCTGAGCAGTTACAAAGTATCGCTAATCACATAAATCCATCCAATACAACATAATACGCATTAATCCGTCCTCAAATGCACAAAATTTTGCGTTTTCAGCGAGTTATCAGCGTTTTTTCTGAGTCTTGTTGAGGAATTTTTGACTCGGTAAATCTGCTCAGAAGCAAGATTTTGCTTTAAAAGTGCGTTATATGGCAGAATCTGGCACCAAATACATCATATTTCGTGTTTTTGGAGTGCTATTCGCAGTTTTACAAACTTTTGAATAAGTCAAAATCACGCTTTTCCGCGCAGATTCTCACAATCAAAAAGTTCACATTCCTATTCAAGACCTTATAATATGTATGAATCTATCGGCAAAAACATCATATCTCGTATTTTTAGAGTGCTATCTGCAGTTATATGAAGTTTGAAATAAGTCAAAATTACCACCTTCTGAGCAGTTTCAAAGTATCGCAAATCACATAAATCAATCCAATACAACATAATACGCATGAATCCGTCCTCAAATGCTCCAAATTTTGCGTTTCCAGCGAGTTATCAGCGTTTTTTCTGAGTCTCGTTGAGACATTTTTGACTCTATAAATCTGCTTAGAAGCAAGATTCTGCTTCAAAAGTGCGTTATATGGCAGAATCTAGCACCAAATACATCATATTTCGTGTTTTTGGAGTGCTATTTGCAGTTCTACAAACTTTGGAATAAGTCGAAATCACGCTTTCCCGCGCAGACTTTCACAATCAAAAAGTTCCTATTCCTATTCAGGACCTCATAATATGTATGAATCTATCGACAAGAACATCATATTTCGTGTTTACAGAGCGCTATCTGCAGTTATATGAAGTTTAAAATAAGTCAAAATTACCACATTCTGAGCAGTTTCAAAGTATCGCAAATCACATAAATCAATCCAATACGACATGATACGCATGAATCCGTCCTCAAATGCACAAAATTTTGCGTTTCCAGCGAGTTATCAGCGTTTTTTCTGAGTCTCGTTGAGTAATTTTTGAATCTGTAAATCTGCTCAGAAGCAAGATTTTGCTACAAAAGAGCGTCATATGGCTGAATCTAGCACCAAATACATCATATTTCGTGTTTTTAGAGTGCTATTTGCAGTTTTACAAACTCTGGAATAAGTCGAAATCACGCTTTTCCGCGCAGATTTTCACAATCAAAAAGTTCATATTCTTATTTGGGACCTCATAATATGTATAAATCTATCGACGTAAACATTATATATCGTGATTTTAGAGCGCTATCTGCAGTTATATGAAGTTTGAAATAAGTCAAAATTACCACATTCTGAGCAGTTTCAAAGTATCGCAGATCACATAAATCTATGCAATATAACATAAAACGCATGAATCCGTCCTCAAATGCACAGAATCTTGCGTTTCCAGCGAGTTATCAGCGGTTTTTCTGAGTCTCGTTGAGAAATTTATGATCCTGTAAATCTGCTTAAAGTCAAGATGTTGCTTCAAAAGTGCGTTATATGGCAGAATCTAGCACCAAATACATCATATTCCGTGTTTTTAGAGTGCTATTTGCAGTTCTACAAACTTTGGAATAAGTCGAAATCACGCTTTATGCGCATATTTTCACAATCAAAAGTTCATATTCCTATTCAGGACCTCATAATATGTATGAATCTATCGACAAAAACATCATATTTTGTGTTTTCAGACCGCTATCTGCAGTTATATGAAGTTTGAAATAAGTCAAAATTACCACATTCTGAGCAGCTTCAAAGTATCGCAAATCACATAAATCAATCCAATACGACATGATACGCATAAATCCGTCCTCAAATGCACAAAATTTTGCGTTTCCAGCGAGTTATCAGCGTTTTTTCTGAGTCTCGTTGAGAAATTCTTGAATCTGTAAATCTGCTCAGAAGCAAGATTTTGCTACAAAAGAGCGTCATATGGCAGAATCTAGCACCAAATACATCATATTTCGTGTTTTCAGAGTGCTATTTGCAGTTTTACAAACTCTGGAATAAGTCGAAATCACGCTTTTCTGGGCAGATTTTCACAATCAAAAACTTCACATTCCTATTCAGGACCTCATAATATGTATGAATTTATCGACAAAAACATCATATTTCGTGTTTTCAGAGCGCTATCTGCAGTTATATGAAGTTTGAAATAAGTCAAAATTACCACATTCTGAGTTTCAAAGTATCGCAAATCACATAAATCTATCCAATACAACATAATACGCATGAATCCGTCCTCAGGTGCACAAAATTTTGCGCTTCCAGCGAGTTATCAGCGTTTTTTCTGAGTCTCGTTGACAAATTTTTGAATCTGTAAATCTGCTCAGAAGCAAGATTTTGCTACAAAAGAGCGTCATATGGCAGAATCTAGCACCAAATACATCATATTTTGTGTTTTCAGAGTGCTATTTGCAGTTTTACGAACTCTGGAATAAGTCGAAATCACGCTTTTCTGGGCAGATTTTCACAATCAAAAAGTTCACATTCCTATTCAGGACCTCATAATATGTATGAATTTATCGACAAAAACATCATATTTCGTGTTTTCAGAGCGCTATCTGCAGTTATATGAAGTTTGAAATAAGTCAAAATTACCACATTCTGAGCAGCTTCAAAGTATCGCAAATCACATAAATCAATCCAATACGACATGATACGCATGAATCCGTCCTCAAATGCACAAAATTTTGCGTTTCCAGCGAGTTATCAGCGTTTTTTCTGAGTCTCGTTGAGAAAATTTTGAATCTGTAAATCTGCTCAGAAGCAAGATTTTGCTACAAAAGAGCGTCATATGGCTGAATCTAGCACCAAATACATCATATTTCGTGTTTTTAGAGTGCTATTTGCAGTTTGACAAACTCTGGAATAAGTCGAAATCACGCTTTTCCGCGCAGATTTTCACAATCAAAAAGTTCATATTCTTATTTGGGACCTCATAATATGTATAAATCTATCGACGTAAACATTATATATCGTGATTTTAGAGCGCTATCTGCAGTTATATGAAGTTTGAAATAAGTCAAAATTACCACATTCTGAGCAGTTTCAAAGTATCGCAGATCACATAAATCTATGCAATATAACATAATACGCATGAATCCGTCCTCAAATGCACAGAATCTTGCGTTTCCAGCGAGTTATCAGCGGTTTTTCTGAGTCTCGTTGAGAAATTTTTGATCCTGTAAATCTGCTTAAAGTCAAGATGTTGCTTCAAAAGTGCGTTATATGGCAGAATCTAGCACCAAATACATCATATTCCGTGTTTTTAGAGTGCTATTTGCAGTTCTACAAACTTTGGAATAAGTCGAAATCACGCTTTATGCGCATATTTTCACAATCAAAAGTTCATATTCCTATTCAGGACCTCATAATATGTATGAATCTATCGACAAAAACATCATATTTTGTGTTTTCAGACCGCTATCTGCAGTTATATGAAGTTTGAAATAAGTCAAAATTACCACATTCTGAGCAGCTTCAAAGTATCGCAAATCACATAAATCAATCCAATACGACATGATACGCATGAATCCGTCCTCAAATGCACAAAATTTTGCGTTTCCAGCGAGTTATCAGCGTTTTTTCTGAGTCTCGTTGAGAAATTCTTGAATCTGTAAATCTGCTCAGAAGCAAGATTTTGCTACAAAAGAGCGTCATATGGCAGAATCTAGCACCAAATACATCATATTTCGTGTTTTCAGAGTGCTATTTGCAGTTTTACAAACTCTGGAATAAGTCGAAATCACGCTTTTCTGGGCAGATTTTCACAATCAAAAACTTCACATTCCTATTCAGGACCTCATAATATGTATGAATTTATCGACAAAAACATCATATTTCGTGTTTTCAGAGCGCTATCTGCAGTTATATGAAGTTTGAAATAAGTCAAAATTACCACATTCTGAGTTTCAAAGTATCAAATCACATAAATCTATCCAATACAACATAATACGCATGAATCCGTCCTCAGGTGCACAAAATTTTGCGCTTCCAGCGAGTTATCAGCGTTTTTTCTGAGTCTCGTTGACAAATTTTTGAATCTGTAAATCTGCTCAGAAGCAAGATTTTGCTACAAAAGAGCGTCATATGGCAGAATCTAGCACCAAATACATCATATTTTGTGTTTTCAGAGTGCTATTTGCAGTTTTACGAACTCTGGAATAAGTCGAAATCACGCTTTTCTGGGCAGATTTTCACAATCAAAAAGTTCACATTCCTATTCAGGACCTCATAATATGTATGAATTTATCGACAAAAACATCATATTTCGTGTTTTCAGAGCGCTATCTGCAGTTATATGAAGTTTGAAATAAGTCAAAATTACCACATTCTGAGCAGCTTCAAAGTATCGCAAATCACATAAATCAATCCAATACGACATGATACGCATGAATCCGTCCTCAAATGCACAAAATTTTGCGTTTCCAGCGAGTTATCAGCGTTTTTTCTGAGTCTCGTTGAGAAAATTTTTAATCTGTAAATCTGCTCAGAAGCAAGATTTTGCTACAAAAGAGCGTCATATGGCTGAATCTAGCACCAAATACATCATATTTCGTGTTTTTAGAGTGCTATTTGCAGTTTGACAAACTCTGGAATAAGTCGAAATCACGCTTTTCCGCGCAGATTTTCACAATCAAAAAGTTCATATTCTTATTTGGGACCTCATAATATGTATAAATCTATCGACGTTAACATTATATATCGTGATTTTAGAGCGCTATCTGCAGTTATATGAAGTTTGAAATAAGTCAAAATTACCACATTCTGAGCAGTTTCAAAGTATCGCAGATCACATAAATCTATGCAATATAACATAATACGCATGAATCCGTCCTCAAATGCACAGAATCTTGCGTTTCCAGCGAGTTATCAGCGGTTTTTCTGAGTCTCGTTGAGAAATTTTTGATCCTGTAAATCTGCTTAAAGTCAAGATGTTGCATCAAAAGTGCGTTATATGGCAGAATCTAGCACCAAATACATCATATTCCGTGTTTTTAGAGTGCTATTTGCAGTTTTACAAACTCTGGAATAAGTCTAAATCACGCTTTTCCGCGCAGATTTTCACAATCAAAAAGTTCATATTCCTATTCAAGACCTCATAATATGTATGAATCTATCGACAATAACATCATATTTCGTGTTTTCAGAGCGCTATCTGCAGTTATATGGAGTTTGAAATAAGTCAAAATCACCACATTCTGAGTTTCAAAGTATCGCAAATCACATAAATCTATCCAATACAACATAATACGCATGAATCCGTCCTCAGGTGCACAAAATTTTGCGCTTCCAGCGAGTTATCAGCGTTTTTTCTGAGTCTCGTTAAGAACTTTTTGACTCTGTAAATCTGCTCAGAAGTAAGATTTTGCTTCGTGCGTTATATGGCAGAATCTAGCACCAAATACATCATATTTCGTGTTTTTAGAGTGCTATTCGCAGTCTCACAAACTCTGGAATAAGTCAAAATCACGCTTTTCCGCGCAGATTTTCACAATCAAAAAGTTTATATTCCTATTCAGGACCTCATGATATGTATGAATCTATCGACAAAAACATCATATATCGTGATTTCAAAGCGCTATCTGCAGTTATATGAAGTTTGAAATAAGTCAAAATCACCACATTCTGAGCAGATTCAAAGTATCGCAAATCACATAAATCTATCTAATACAACATAATACGCATGAATCCGTCCTCGAATGCACAAATTTTGCGTTTCCAGCGAGTTTTAAGCGTTTTTTCTGAGTCTCGTTGAGAAATTTTTCAGTCTGTAAATCTGCTCAGAGAAAAGATTTTGCTTCAAAAGTGCGTTATATGGCAGAATCTAGCACTAGATACATCATATTTCGTGTTTCCAGAGTGCTATTTGCAGTTCTACAAACTTTGGACTAAGTCGAAATCACGCTTTCCCGCGCAGATTTTCACAATCAGATAGGTTCATATTCCTATTCAGGACCTCATAATATGTATGAATCTATCGACAGAAACATCATATTTCGTGTTTTTAGAGCGCTATCTGCAGTTATATGAAGTTTAAAATAAGTCAAAATTACCACATTCTGAGCAGTTTCAAAGTATCGCAAATCACATTAATCTATCCAATACAACATAATACGCATGAATATGTCCTTAAATGCACAAAATTTTGCGTTTCCAGCGAGTTATGAGCGTTTTTTCTGAGTCTCGTTGAGAAATTTTTGACTCTGTAAATCTGCTCAGAAGCAAGATTTTGCTTCAAAAGTGCGTTTTATGGCAGAATCTAGCACCAAATACATCATATTTTGTGTTTTTAGAGTGCTATTTGCAGTTCTACAAACTTTGGAATAAGTCGAAATCACGCTTTCCCGCGCAGATTTTCACAATCAAAAAGTTCATATTCCTATTCAGGACCTTATAATATGTATGAATTTATCGACAAAAACATCATATTTCGTGTTTTCAGAGCGCTATCTGCAGTTATATGAAGTTTGAAATAAGTCAAAATTACCACATTCTGAGCAGTCTCAAAGTATCGCAAATCACATAAATCAATATAATACAACATAATACGCATGAATCCGTCCTCAAATGCACAAAATTCTGCGTTTCCAGCGAGTTATCAGCGTTTTTCTGAGTCTTGTTGAGAAATTTTTAACTCTGTAAATTTGCTCAGAAGCAAGATTTTGCTTCAAAAGTGCGTCATATGGCAGAATCTAGCACCAAATACATCATATTTCGTGTTTTCAGAGTGCTATTTGCAGTTTTACAAACTCTAGAATAAGTCGAAATCACGCTTTCCCGCGCAGATTTTCACAATCAAAAAGTTCATATTCCTATTCAGGACCTCATAATATGTATGAATCTATCGACAAAAACATCATATTTCGTGTTTTCAGAGCGCTATCTGCAGTTATATGAAGTTTGAAATAAGTCAAAATTACCACATTCTGAGTTTCAGAGTATCGCAAATCACATAAATCTATCCAATACAACATAATACGCATAAATCCGTCCTCGAATGCCCAAAATTTTGCGTTTCCAGCGAGTTATCAGCGTTTTTTCTGAGTCTCGTTGAGAAATTTTTGATCCTGTAAATCTGCTCAAAAGCAAGATGTTGCTTTAAAAGTGCGTTATATGGCAGAATCTAGCACCAAATACATCATATTCCGTGTTTTCAGAGTGCTGTCTGCAGTTTTACAAACTTTGGAATAAGTCAAAATCACGCTTTTCCGCGCAGATTTTCACAATCAAAAAGTTCATATTCCTACTCAGGACCTCATAATATGTATGAATCTATCGACAAAAACATCATATTTCGTGTTTCCTGGGCGCTATCTGCAGTTATATGAAGTTTGAAATAAGTCAAAATTACCACATTCTGAGCAGTTTTAAAGTATCGCAAATCACATAAATCTATCCGATACAACATAATACGCATGAATTCGTCCTCAAATGCACAAAATTTTGCGTTTCCAGCGAGTTATGAGCGTTTTTTCTGAGTCTCGTTGAGAAATTTTTGATTCTGTAAATCTGCTCAGAAGTAAGATTTTGCTTCAGAAGTGCGTTATATGGCAGAATCTAGCACCAAATACGTCATATTTTGTGTTTTTAGAGTGCTATTTGCAGTTTTACAAACTTTGGAAACAGTCGAAATCACGCTTTTCCGCGCAGATTTTCACGATCAAAAAGTTCATATACCTATTCAAGACCTCATAATATGTATGAATCTATCGACAAAAACATCATATTGTGTGTTTTCAGAGCGCTATCTGCAGTTATATGAAGTTCAAAATACGTCAAAATTACCACATTCTGAGCAGTTTCAAAGTACCGGAAATCACATAAATCTATCCAATACAACATAATACGCATGAATCCGTCCTCAAATGCACAAAATTTTGCGTTTCCAGCGAGTTATTAAAGTTTTTTCTGCGTCTCGTTGAGAGATTTTTGACTCTGTAAATCTGCTCAGAAGCAAGATTTTGCTTCAGAAGTGCGTTATATGGCAGAATCTAGCACCAAATACATCATATTTCGTGTTTTCAGAGTGCTATTTGCAGTTTTACAAACTCTAGAATAAGTCGAAATCACGCTTTCCCGCGCAGATTTTCACAATCAAAAAGTTCATATTCCTATTCAGGACCTCATAATATGTATGAATATATCGACAAAAACATCATATTCCGTGTTTTCAGACCGCTACCTGCAGTTATATGAAGTTTGAAATAGGTCAAAATTACCACATTCTGAGCAGTTTCTAAGTATCGCAAATCACATAAATCTAACCAATACAACATAATACGCATGAATTTGCCCTCAAATGCACAAAATTTTGCGTTTCCAGCGAGTTATCAGCGTTTTTTCTGAGTCTTGTTGAGACATTTTTGACCCTGTTAATCTGCTCAGAAGCAAGACTGTGCTCCAATAGTGCGTTATATGGCAGAATGTAGCACCTAAAACATCATATTTCGTGTTTTTATAGTGCTATTTGCAGTTTTACAAACTTTGGAAAAAGTCGAAATCACGCTTTTTCGCGCATATTTTCACAACCGAAAAGTTCAAATTTCTTTTCAGGACCTCATTATATGTATGAATTCATCGACAAAAACATCATATTTCGTGTTTTTAGAGCGCTATATGCAGTTAAATGAAGTTTGATGTGTGTCGATATTACCACATTCTGAGCAGTTTCAAAGTACCGCAAATCACATAAATCTATCCAATACAACATAATACGCATGAATCCGTTCTCAAATGCACTAAATTCTGCGTTTCCAGTGAGTTATCAGCGTTTTTTCTGAGTCTCGTTGAAAAATCTTTGACTCTGTAAATCTGTTCAGAAGCAAGATTTTGCTTCAAAAGTGCGTTATATGGCAGAATCTAGCACGAAATACATCATATTTCGTGTTTTTATAGTGCTATTTGCAGTTTTGAGTAGTGAATGGTGCGCAATTGAAGTTGTGTATCCTGTCAATGCCGATATTTTTCTCTCGTTTTACGAGTTATATCGCTCTGATCGGTACATACGTTATAGATTCGAAGGAATAACCGCGTGTACTAATAGTGAAAGTGTAGTGAACGGCCCTGCTGTGAGAAAAATAGGTTTATTAGAAGTTTTAAATTTCGGTGACAAGTAGAAGTTAAGATCAAGGCTAGCGCTGTGCGGTAGCACGCAAGCCTAAAGCGGCAAACGCCGGTGCGATACAGCACAAAAATCAGTGTTGCCAAGCATAGGGAAAACAAAACTAGAAACCCATGAGCGTAAAACAAGATAGAAATACAAACATAAATAGCCCCACAGAAGAAGAGTTCGCTGCATTTAAAAAGTGTAAAAAAGTTATTAGGAGCCCACCTCAGAAAAACCAGGAAGAGATGAACATGGAGGTAATACAAGAACTGCAGAAAACTATAAGGGAAATGTTAAAAGAAATGAGAAAAAATACGAACGAGATAAGGGAACTAAGGGAAGAACTGAGAAAGAAAGAGGAGAACTGGCAAAAAAAAAAAGAACAAATCACTAACAAACTCCAAAAATTAGAATATGTGATTGAGAAAAACGAAAAAATAAAACGCAAAAATAACATTGTTATAAAAGGAAAACTAAGTGAGGGTATTGAAAATAATAAATCGGTACAGAAGTTTCTCAACAATAATTCCAACATAAACCCTGTCGTGAAGAGAGTTAGCAACCTAGGTAAAAATACGAATAGAAAAATCACATTAGTAAAACTGGAAAACTGGTGCGATAAAAAAGAATTAATGCAGAAGAAAAAAGGTCTCAAGGAAAAAGGTATTGAAGTATACATAGAAAACGATTTGACCGAAAACGAAAGGGACATACAATATAAAATAACCCAAATAGCAAAGACAGAAAAAAAAGGGGTAGAAAAGTGAAAATAGGGTACAGAAAACTGATTATAGATAATAAGGTGCACAGGTGGGACGATGAGGAAGAGGGTGTAGTTTAAGCAGCGGCACCCCTAACAAAAAACTAAGTAATAATAACCTTACTGACATAAGAAGTGCGAACGCAATGGACAAGGACAAGGCTAACGAGAATAATTAGAGTGTGAGGATAGGAACCTGGAATATAAGAAGTATAAATGGAAAAGAATTTGGAATAATTGAAGAAATGGAAAAATACAAAGTGGACATCATTGGGATAACAGAGACAAAAATGAAAGGCAAAGGGTTGAAACAGCTTACTGAGAATTACTGGATGTATTGGTCAGGGGTTGACAAACAAGAAAGAGCTGCAGCAGGAGTAGGTTTAATAGTGAAAAGCCAGAGAATAACTGAAATGGATAAGGAAAAATATATCAACGAAAGGTTAATGAAAATCGACTGGAAAACTGGAAATAATCAAGAATACTGTATTATAATAGCATACGGACCAAATGAGGACGATAAAGTGGAAAATAAAGAAAACTTTTTTATAGAGCTGCAAAACATAATTGACAGTACAAACAAAGATGTTATCATCATGGGAGACTTGAACGGAAGGGTAGGCAGAGATAATAAAGGTATAGAAAGGCAATTGGGTAGAGAGGGCGAAGATGTCAAAAATTCGAATGGACAGAAGATTATCGAATTTTGCTTAGAAAATGACTTAGTAATAGCAAACACCTGTTTCAAACATAGAGAAATACACAAGTACACAAGAGAGCAACCTACAAAGAACGAAAAGTCAATAATCGATTATTTTTTACTGGACAAGAAAAATCAGAAGAAAATCCAAGACGTGAGGGTATTTAGAGGTGCAGAAATATACAGTGACCACTTCCAAGTAATGATGAATCTAAGAGAAGAAATAAAGAAGCTGTATACAAAAAGAAGAACAGTAACAAAAGATAAAATAAAATCGCACAGACTATCAGAAGATAAATGTAGAGTAGAGTTCCAAACTAAACTGGCGAAAAAACCAGGCGATAATCAGGAGGAAGATGAAGCACAAATGTGGATAATATTCAAGACTGCTATTCTAGAAGCAGCTAGAGAAGCATGCGGAACAACGAAACTCTCAAACAAACAAACAAAGAAAAGCCCATCGTGGACACCAGAACTGAAAATCAAAATACAAGAGAAGAAAATAGCATGGAAAAGATATCTACAGGCAAGAGACAATGAAACCTATATAAAATACAAAGAAAAAAGAGTAGAAGCTAGGAATGAAGTCAGGAAAGCAAAAGAGGAAGAATGGAAAAATTTCGGGAATAAACTAAAAGACAGCTTCAGAGAGAACCAAAAATTATTTTACGGAGCAATAAGTAACATGAAGAAAGATAAAGTCACCATATTGAACAGTGTAAGGGACAAAGAGGGAAACACACTAAGCAAGGATGACGAAATTATGGCAAGGTGGAGAGAATACTTTAAAGAACTCCTGGAAGAAGACCAAAAAGCAGAAGAGGACATCACGGAACACAGTGAAGACAGTAACGCAAGATATATAGCCCAAAATTATATTATCACTCCTGAGGAATACAATAAAGCAATACAAAAGATGAAAGTAGGAAAAGCACCTGGACCAGACGATATAACGCCAGAAATGCTGAAACATATGGGAGACTCAGGTCATGATTATCTATTGAAATTATTTAATAAGGCATTTGAAAATAAAGAGGCTCCAGATGACTGGCAAACAGGTATAATATCCCCAATATATAAAAAAGGAGATAACAAAGAGTGTAAAAACTTCAGAGGTATAACGTTACTTGAAACAAGAATTAGAAGCATCGTAGAAAACAACATCAGCGAAACACAATGCGGATTTCGACAAAATAGAAGTGTACAAGACCACATTTTCACCATACGTCAACTGACAGAGAAAGCAAGATTAACAGGCAGAGAAATACATGCATGTTTTATAGACTTGGAGAAAGCCTTCGACCAGGTAGACAGAATAAAAATGTGGGACAGTTTGGAGGGAAGGGGTATGGACAAGGGACCAGTAGAAGCAGTAAAAAGCCTTTATAAATCGAATAAAAATTATGTAAGAATAAGAAACAACACATCTGGGGTATTTTCCACTAAAACTGGATTGAGACAGGGATGCATTTTGAGCTCACTACTGTTCATCATTTACTCAGATGAAATCTTCGAGAATATCGACGGAAAGATAAAGCCATATGAAATAGGATATTGGAATTTGGAACCTGTCAACATCACAAACCTGTGCTATGCGGATGATATGATTTTGGTAGCGGAAGACGAAAAACGCAAGACAATTTAAACTACCTCAACGAAGAATTAAAGAAGTGGAATATGAAAATAAACAATCAGGAAACAAAAACTATGATAATTAACGGAAATGGAAAGTTGCACAATATAGAAATAGAAAAAGAAAGAATAGAACAAGTGAAAACATATATATATCTAGGGGTGGTCATAAATAAAATAGGTAGTATTGACGAAGAAATAAATAGAAGAGTTGGTAACACGGGAAGACTATTTAACGCACTAAAAACAAAATTCCTGAATAAAAAAGAGATTCCAAAAAATGTCAAGACAGAAGTGTACAAAAAAGTGGCAATACCAGTATTGACATACAGCAGCGAATCCTGGACTACGCTAGAAAAACATTAAAGCAAAGTGAGAAATATAGAAATGAGATTTATACGGAAAATAGAAGGAAAAACAAAATTGGACGAAATAAGGAACACAGTACACGGAGAAAACTTGAAAGTCAGACCAGTACAACACATTATTCAAGAAGGACAATTAAGATGGGCAGGACATATCAGAAGGATGGAAGAAAATCGAAAAGCGAAGCAAGTGTACGAAGCAAAATTGTGTCACAAAAGGAGGAAGGGCAGGCCAATTGAGGAGTGAGAAGAAGAAACGAGGGAAGCAGCGGAAAGAAGAGGTCTAACCTGGACAGACGCTTAAAAACAGATGTTAAATAGAAGCGGTTGGAAAGGAATTTGGAAGAGAGCACCGTCAGATAAATAAGAAAAACAAATCCAAGCGCAATACGCCCTACACCGCAAGGTAGAAGGGCATAGGATTAAGTAAGTAAGTATTTGCAGTTTTCCAAACTTTGGAATAAGTCGAAATCACGCTTTTCCGCGCAGATTTTCACAATCAAAAAGTTCATATTTCTATTCAGGACCTCATAATATGTATTAATCTATCAACAGAAACATCATATCTCGTGTTTTTAGAGCGCTATCTGCAGTTATATGAAGTTTGAAATAAGTCAAAATTACCACATTCTGAGCAGTTTCAAAATATCGCAAATCACATAAATCTATAAAATACAACATAATATGCATGAATCCGTCCTTAAATGCACAGAATTTTGCGTTTCAGGCGAGTTATCAGCGTTATTTTTGAGTCTCGTTGAGATATTTTTGACTCTGTAAATCTGCTCAGAAGCAAGATTTTGCTTCAAAAGTGCGTTATATGGCAGAATACAGCACCAAATACATCATATTCCGTGTTTTTAGAGTGCTATTTGCAGTTTTACAAACTTTGGAATGAGTCGGAATCACGCTTTTCCGCGCAAATTTCCACAATCAAAAAGTTCATATTCCTATTCAGGACCTCATAATATGTATGAATCTATCAACAATAACATTATATACCGTGTTTTCGGAGCGCTATCTGCAGTAATATGAAGTTTGAAATAAGTCAAAATTACCACATTCTGAGCAGTTTCAAAATATCGCAAATCACATAAATCTATCCATTTCAGCATGATACGCATGAATACGTCCTCAAATGCACAAAATTTTGCGTTTCCAGCAAGTTATCAGCGTTCTTTCTGAGTCTCGTTGAGAAATTTTTGACTCTGTAAATTTGCTCAGAAGCAAGATTTTGCTTCAAAAGTGCGTTATATGGCAGAATCTAGCACCAAATACATCATTTTTCGTGTTTTTAGAGTGCTATTTGCAGTTTTACAAACTTTGGAATAAGTCTAAATCACGCTTTTCCGCGCAGATTTTCACGATCAAAAAGTCCATATTCCTATTCAGGACCTCATACCATGTATTAATCTTTCGACAAAAACATCATATTCCGTGTTTTCAGAGCGCTATCTGCATTTATATGGAGTTTGAAATAAGTCAAAATTACCACATTTTGAGCAGTCTCAAAGTATCGCAAATCACATAAATCTATTCAATACGACATGATATGCATGAATCCTTCCTCAAATGCACAAAATTTTGCATTATCAGCGAGTTATCAGCGTTTTACTGGGTCTCGTTGAGAAATTTCTGACTCTGTAAATCTGCTCAGAAGCAAGATTTTGCTTCAAAAGTGCGTTATATGGCAGAATCTAGCACCAAATACATCATATTTCGTGTTTTTAGAGTGCTATCTGCAGTTTTACAAACTTTGGAATAAGTCGAAATCACGCTTTCCCGCGCAGATTTTCACAATCAAAAAGTTCATATTCCTATTCAGGACCTCATAATATGTATGAATCTGTCGACAAAAACATCATATTTCGTGTTTACAGAGCGCTATCTGCAGTTATACGAAGTTTGAAATAAGTCAAAATTACCACATTCTGAGCAGTTTCAAAATATCGCAAATCACATAAATCTATTCAATACAACATGATACGCATGAATCCGTCCTCAAATGCACAAAATTTTGCGTTTCCAGCGAGTTATCAGAGTTTTTTCCGAGTCTCGTTGAGAAATTTTTGTCTCTGTAAATTTGCTCAGAAGCACGATTTTGCTTCAAAAGTGCGTTATATGGCAGAATCTAGCACCAAATCCATCATATGTCGTGTTCTTAGAGTGCTATTTGCAGTTTTACAAACTTTGGAATGAGTTGAAATCACGCTGTTCCGCGCAGATTTTCACAATCAAAAAGTTCATATTCCTATTCAGAACCTCATAATATGTATGAAACTATCGACAAAAACATCATATTCCGTGTTTTCAGAGCGCTATCTGCAGTTATATGGAGTTTGAAATAAGTCAAAATTACCACATTTTGAGCAGTTTCAAAGTATCGCAAATCTTATAAATCTATCCAATACAACATAATACGCATGAATCCGTCCTCAAATGCACAAAATTTTGCGTTTCCAGCAAGTTATAATCGTTCTTTCTGAGTCTCGTTGAAAAATTTTTGACTCTGTAAATCTGCTCAGAAGCAAGATTTTGCTTCAAAAGTGCGTTATATGGCAGAATCTAGCACCAAATACATAATATTTCGTGTTTTTAGAGTGCTATTTGCAGTTTTACAAACTTTGGAAAAAGTCTGAATCACGCTTTTCCGCGCAGATTTTCTCAATCAAAAAGTTCATATTCCTATTCAGGACCTCATCATATGTATGAATCTATCGACAAAAACATCATATTCTGTGTTTTCAGAGCGCTATCTGCAGTTATATGAAGTTTGAAATAAGTCAAAATTACCACATTCTGAGCAGTTTCAAAGTATCGCAAATCACATAAATCTATCCAATACAACATAATACGCATGAATCCGTCCTCAAATGCACAAAATTTTGCGTTTCCAGCGAGTGATCAGCGTTTTTTCTGAGTCTCGTTGAGAAATTTCTGACACTATAAATCTGCTCAGAAGTAAGATTTTGCTCCAAAAGTGCATTATATGGCAGAATCTAGCACCAAATACATAATATTTCGTGTTTTTAGAGTGCTATTTGCAGTTTTACAAACTTTGGAATTAGTCTAAATCACGCTTTTCCGCGCAGATTTTCACAATCAAAAAGTTCATATTCCTATTCAGGACCTCAGAATATGTATGAGTCTATCGACAAAAACATCATATTTCGTGTTCTCAGAGCGTCATCGCAGTTATATGAAGTTTGAAATAAGTCAAAATTACCATATTCTGAGCAGTTTCAAAGTATCGCAAATCACATGAATCTATCCAATACAACATAATACGCATGAATCCGTCCTCAAATGCACAAAATTTTGCGTTTCCAGCGAGTTATCAGCGTTTTTTTCTGAGTCTCGTTGAGAAATTTTTGACTCAGTAAATCTGCTCAGAAGCAAGATTTTGCTTCAAAAGTGCGTTATATAACAGAATCTACCACCAAATATATCATGTTTCGTGTTTTTAGAGTGCTCAAGACCTCATAATATGTATGAATCTATCGACAAAAACATCATATTCCGTGTTTTCAGAGCGCTATCTGCAGTTATATAAAATTTGAAATAAGTCAAAAACCACATTCTGAGCAGTTTAAAAGTATCGCAAATCACATAAATCTATCCAATACAACATACTACGCATGAATCCGTCCCCAAATGCACAAAATTCTGCGTTTTCAGCGAGTTATAAGCGTTTTTTTTGAGTCTCGTTGAGAAATTTTTGACTCTGTTAATCTACTCAGAAGCAAGATTTTGCTTCAAAAGTACGTTATATGGCTGAATCTAGCACCAAATACATCATATTTCGTGTTTTCAGAGTGCCATTTGCAGTTTTACAAACTTTGGAATAAGTCGAAATCACGCTTCTCCGCGCAGATTGTCACAATCAAGGAGTTCATATTCCTATTCAGGACCTCATGGTATGTATGAATCTTTTGATAAAAACATCATATTCTGTGTTTTCAGAGCGCTATCTGCAGTTATATGAAGTTTGAAATAAGTCAAAATTACCACATTTTGAGCAGTTTCAAAGTATCGCAAATCACATAAATCTATCCAATACAGCATAATACGCACGAATCCGTCCTCAAATGCACAAAATTTTGCGTTTCCAGCAAGTTATCAGCGTTTTTTTTGAGTCTTGTTGAGAAATTTTTGACTCTGTGAATATGCTCAGAAGCAAGATTTTGCTTCAAAAGTGCGTTATATGGCTGAATTTAGCACCAATACATCATATTTCCTGTTTCTAGAGTGCTATTTGCAGTTTTACAAACTTTGGAGGGAATTCGAAATCACGCTTTTTCCGCGCAGATTTTCACAATCAAAAAGTTCATATTCCTATTCAGGACCTCATAATATGTATGAATCTAACGATAAAAACATCATATCGCCGTGTTTTCAGAGCGCTATCTGCAGTTATATGAAGTTTGAAAATAGGTCAAAATTACCACATTCTGAGCAGTTTCAAAGTATCGCAAAATCACATTAATCTATCCAATACAACATAATACGCATGAATCCGTCCTCAAATGCACAAAATTTTGCGTTCCCAGCAAGTTATCAGCGTTTTTTCTGAGCCTCGTTAAGAAATTTTTGACTCTGTAAATCTTCTCAGGAGCAAGATTTTGCTTCAAAAAGTGCGTTAATATGGCAGAATCTGGCACCAAATACAACATATTTCGTGTTTTTAGAGTGGTATTTGCAGTTTTACAAACTTTGGAATAAGTCGAAATCACGCTTTTCCGCGCAGATTCTCACGATCAAAAAGTTCATATTCTCATTCCAGACCTCATGATATGTATGAATCTTTTGACAAAAACATCATATTTCGGGTTTTTAGAGCGCTATCTGCAGTTATATGAAGTTTGAATTAAATCAAAATTACCACATTCTGAGCAGTTTCAAAGTATCGCAAATCACATAAATCTATCCAATACAACATGATACGCACGAATCCGTCCTTAAATGCACAAAATTTTGCGTTTCCAGCGAGTTATCAGCGTTTTTTTTTGAGTCTCGTTGAGAAATTTTTGACTTTGTAAATCTGCTCAGAAGCAAGATTTTGCTTTAAAAGTGCGTTATATGGCAGAATCCAGCACCAAATACATAATATTTCGTGGTTTTAGAGTGCTATTTGCAGTTTTACAAACTTTGGAATAAGTCTAAATCACGCTTCTTCTCCGCGCAGATTTTCACGATCAAAAAGTTCATATTCCTATTCAGGACCTCATAACATGTATGAATCTTCCGACAAAAACATCATATTCCGTGTTTTCAGAGCGCTATCTGCAGTTATATGGAGTTTGAAATAAGTCAAAATTACCACATTCTGAGCAGTTTCAAAAGTATCGCAAATCACATAAATCTATCCAATACAACACAATACGCATGAATCCGTCCTCAAATGCACAAAATTCTGCGTTTCCAGCGAGTTATCAGCGTTTTCTCTGAGTCTCGTTGAGAAATTTCTGACCCTGTTAATCCGCTCAGAAGCAAGATTTTGCTCCAAAAGTGCGTTAAATGGCAGAATCTAGCAGCAAATACATCATATTACCTGTTTTCTAGAGTGCTATTTGCAGTTTTACAAACTTTGGAATAAGTCGAGATCACGCTCCTCCGCGCAGATTTTTCACAATCAAGAAGTTCATATTCCTATTCAGGACCTCATAATATGTATGGATATATCGACAAAAACATCATATACCGTGTTTTCAGACCGCTACCTGCTTTTATATGAAGTTTGAAATAGGTCAGAATTACCACATTCTGAGCAGTTTCTAAGTATCGCAAATCACATAAATCTAACCAATACAACATAATACGCATGAATTTTGTCCTCGAATGCACAAAATTTTGCGTTTCCAGCGAGTAATCAGCGTTTTTTCTGAGTCTTGTTGAGAAATTTTTGACCCTGTTAATCTGCTCAGAAGCAAGACTGTGCTCCAATAGTGCGTTATATGGCAGAATGTAGCACCTAAAACATCATATTTCGTGTTTTTAGAGTGCTATTTGCAGTTTTACAAACTCTGGAATAAGTCAGAATCACGCTCTTCCGCGCAGATTTTCACAATCAAAAAGTTCATATTCCTATTCAGGACACCATAATATGTATAAATCTGTCGACAAACACATCATATTTCGTGTTTCTAAAGCGCTATCTGCAGTTATATGAAGTTTGAAATAAGTCAAAATTACCTCATTCTGAGCAGTTTCAAAGTATCGCAAATCACATAAATCTATCCAATACAACATAATACGCATGAATCCGTCCTCAAATGCACAGAATTTTGCGTTTCAGGCGAGTAATCAGCGTTTTTTCTTGATTCTCGTTGAGAAATTTTTGACTCTGTAAAATCTGCTCAGAAGGAAGATTTTGCTTCAAAAAGTGCGTTATATGGCAGAATACAGCACCAAAAACATCATATTCCGTGTTTTTTAGAGTGCTATTTGCAGTTTTACAAACTTTGGAATAAGTCAGAATCACGCTTTTCCGCGCAAATTTTCACAATCGAAAAGTTCATATTCCTATTCAAGGCCTCATAATATGTATGAATCTATCGACAAAAACATTATATTTCTTGTTTTCGGAGCGCTATCTGCAGTTATATGAAGTTTGAAATAAGTCGAAATTACCACATTCTGAGCAGTTTCAAAGTATCGCAAATCACATAAATCTATCCAATTCAACATAATACGCATGAATACGTCCTCAAAATGCACAAAATTCTGCGTTTCCAGCGAGTTATCAGCGTTCTTTCTGTGTCTCGTTGACAAATTTTTGACTCTGTAAATTTGCTCAGAAACCAGATTTTGCTTCAAAAGTGCGTTATATGGCAGAATCCAGCACCAAATACATCATATTTTGTGTTTTTAGAGTGCTATTTGCAGTTTTACAAACTTTGGGAAAAGTCTAAATCACGCTTCCTCCCGCGCAGATTTTCACGATCAAAAAGTTCATATTCCTATTCAGGACCTCATAACATGTATGAATCTTCCGACAAAAACATCATATTCCGTGTTTTTCAGAGCGCTATCTGAAGTTATATGAAGTTTGAAATATGTCAAAATTACCACATTTTGAGCAGTTTCAAAGTATCGCAAATCACATAATCCATCCAATACAACATAATACGCATGAATCCGTCCTCAGATGCACACAATTTAGCGATTCCAGCAAGTTATCAGCGTTTTCTATGAGTCTTGTTGAGAAATTTTTGACCCTGTTAATCTGCTCAGAAGCAAGACTGTGCTCCAATAGTGCGTTATATGGCAGAATGTAGCTACTAAAACATCATATTTCGTGTTTTTAGAGTGCTATTTGCAGTTTTACAAACTTTGGAATAAGTCGAAATCACGCTTTTCCGCGCATATTTTCATAATCGAAAAGTTCAAATTCCTTTCCAGGACCTCATTATATGTATGAATTTATCGACAAAAACATCATATTTCGTGTTTTTAGAGCGCTATCTGCAGTTATATGAAGTTTGAAATGAGTCAAAATTACCACATTCTGAGCAGTTTCAAAGTAACGCAAATCACATAAATCTATCCAATACAACATAATACGCATGAATCCGTCCTCAAATGCACTAAATTTTGCGTTTCCAGTGAGTTATCAGCGTTTTTTTCTGAGTCTCGTTGAAAAATTTTTGACTCTGTAAATCTGTTGAGAAGCAAGATTTTGCTTTAAAAGTGCGTTATATGGCAGAATCTAGCACGAAATATATCATATTTCGAGTTTTTATAGTGCTATTTGCAGTTTCACAAACTTTGGAATAAGTCGAAATCACGCTTTTTCCGCGCAGATTTTCACAATCAAAAAGTTCATATTCCTTTTCAGGACCTCATAATATGTATGAATCTATCGACAGAAACATCATATTTCGTGTTCTTCGAGCGCTATCTGCAGTTATATGAAGTTTGAAATAAGTCAAAATTTACCACATTCTGAGCAGTTTCAAAATATCGCAAATCACATAAATCTATCCAATACAACATAGTAAGCATGAATTCGTCCTCAAATGCACAGAATTTAGCGTTTCAGGCGAGTTATCAGCGTTTTTTTTGAGTCTCGTTGAGAAATTTTTGACTCTGTAAATCTGCTCAGAAGCAAGATTTTGCTTCAAAAGTGCGTTATATGGCAGAATACAGCACCAAATACATCATATTCTGTGTTTTTAGAGTGCTATTTGCAGTTTTACAAACTTTGGAATAAGTCGGAATCACACTTTTCCGCGCAGATTTTCACGATCGAAAAGTTCATATTCCTATTCAGGACCTCATAATATGTATGAATCTATCGACAAAAACATTATATTCATGTTTTCGGAGCGCTATCTGCAGTTATATGGAGTTTGAAATAAGTCAAAATTACCACATTCTGAGCAGTTTCAAAGTATCGCAAATCACATAAATCTATCCAATTCAACATAATACGCATGAATACGTCCTCAAATGCACCAAATTTTCCGTTTCCAGCGAGTTATCAGCGTTTTTTCTGAGTCTCGTTGAGAAAATTTTTTGACTCTGTAAATTTGCTCAGAAGCAAGATTCTGCTTCAAAAGTGCGTTATATGGCAGAATCTAGCACCAAATACATCATATTTTCGTGTTTTTAGAGTGCTATTTGCAGTTTTACAAACTTTGGAATAAGTCTATATCACGCTTTTCCGCGCAGATTTTCATGATCAAAAAGTTCATATTCCTATTCAGGACCCCATAACATGTATGAATCTTTCGACATAAACATCATATTCCGTGTTTTCAGGGCGCTATCTGCAGTTATATGGAGTTTGAAATAAGTCAAAATTACCACATTCTGAGCAGTTGCAAAGTATCGCAAATCACATAAATCTATCCAATACAACACAATACGCATGGATCCGTCCTCAAATGCACAAAATTTTTGCGTTTCCAGCGAGTTATCAGCGTTTTTTTCTGAGTCTCGTTGAGAAATTTTTGACCTTGTAAATCTGCTCAGAAGGAAGATTTTGCATCAAAAGTATGTTATATGGCAGAATCTAGCACCAAATACATCATATTTAGAGTTTTCAGAGTGCTATTTGCAGTTTTACAAA
Organism: Dromius quadrimaculatus; assembly: GCA_963989225.1. Classification (NCBI taxonomy): domain Eukaryota; kingdom Metazoa; phylum Arthropoda; class Insecta; order Coleoptera; family Carabidae; genus Dromius; species Dromius quadrimaculatus. The sequence continues at coordinate 77,947 of CAXDIG010000139.1, forward strand.
CTCTGGACTAAGTCGAAATCACGCTCCTCCGCGCAGATATTCACGATCAAAAAGTTTATATTCCTATTCAGGACCTCATAATATGTATGAATCTATCGAAAAAACATCATATTTCGTGTTTTCAGAGCGCTATCTGCAGTTATGTGAAGATTGAAATAAGTCAAAATTACCACATTCTGAGCAAGTATCAAAGTATCGCAAATCACATAAATCTATCCAATACAACATAACACGCACGAATCAGCCCTCAAATGCACAAAATTTTGCGTTACCAGCGAGTTATCAGCGTTTTTTTCTGTGTCTTCGTTGAGAAATTTCTGACTTTGTAAATCTGCTCAGAAGCAAGATTTTGCTCCAAAAAGTGCGTTATATGGCAGAATCTAGAACCAAATATATAATATTTTGCGTTCTTAGAGTGCTGTTTTGCAGTTTTACAAACTTTGGAATAAGTCTATATCACGCTTTTCCGCGCAGATTTTCATGGATCAAAAAGTTCATACTCCTATTCAGAACCTCATAACATGTATGAATCTTTCGACATAAACATCATATTCCGTGTTTTCAGAGCGCTATCTGCAGTTATATGGAGTTTGAAATATGTCAAAATTACCACATTCTGAGCAGTTGCAAAGTATCGCAAATCACATAAATCTATCCAATACAACACAATACGCATGAATCCGTCCTCAAATGCACAAAATTTTGCGTTTCCAGCGAGTTATCAGCGTTCTTTTCTGAGTCTCGTTGAGAAATTTTTGACCCTGTAAATCTGCTCAGAAGGAAGATTTTGCATCAAAAGTATGTTATATGGCAGAATCTAGCACCAAATACATCATATTTTGAGTTTTCAGAGTGCTATTTGCAGTTTTACAAACTTTGGAATGAGTCGAAAATCACGCATTTCCGCGCAGATTTTTACAATCAAAAAGTTCATATTCCTATTCAGGACCTCAGGATATGTATGAATCGTTTGAAAAAAACATCATATTGCGTGTTTTCAGAGCGCTATCTGCAGTTATATGAAGTTTGAAATAAGTCACAATTACCACATTCTGAGCAGTTTCAAAGCATCGCAAATCACATAAATTCTATCCAATACAACATAATACGCATGAATCCGTCCTCAAATGCTCAAAATTTTGCGTTACCAGCGAGTTATCAGCGTTTTTTTTCTGAGTCTCGTTGAGAAATTTTTGACCCTGATAATCTGCTAAGAAGCAAGATTTGGCTTCAAAAGTGCGTTATATGGCAGAATCAGGCATCAAATACATTTTATTTCGTGTTTTTAGAATGCTATTCCCAGTTTTACAAAATTTGGAATAAGTCGAGATCACGCTTTTCCGCGCGGATTCTCACATTCAAAAAGTTCATATTCCTATTCAGGACCTCATAATATGTATAAGTCTATCGACAAAAACATCATATTTTGTATTTTCAGAGCGCTATCTGCAGTTATATGAAGTTTGAAATAAGTCAAAATTACCACATTCTGAGCAATTTTCAAAGTATCACAAATCACATAAATCTATCCAATACGACATAATACGCATGAACAAGTCCTGGAATGCACAGAATTTTGCGTCTCCAGCGAGTTATCAGCGTTTTTTTCTGGGTCTCGTTGAGAAATTTTTGACTCTGTGAATCTGCTCAGAAGCAAGATTTTGCTTCAAAAGTGCGTTATATGGCAGAATCTAGCACCAAGTACATCATGTTTCGTATGTTTAGAGTGCTATTTGCAGTTTTACAAACTTTGGAATGAGTCGAAATCACGCTTTTCCGCGAAGATTTTCACAATCAAAAAGTTCATATTCCTATTCAAGACCTCATAATATGTATGAATCTATCGACAAAAACATCATATTTCGTGTTTTCAGAGCGCTATCTGCAGTAATATGAAGTCTAAAATAAGTCAAAATTACCACATTCTAGGCAGCTTCAAAGTATCGCAAATCACATAAATCTATCCAATATAACATATTACGCATGAATCCGTCCTCAAATGCACAAAATTTTGCGTTTCCAGCGAGTTATCAGCGTTTTTTCTGAGTCTCGTTGAGAAATTTTTGACTCTGTAAATCTGCTCAGAAGCAAGATTTTGCTTCAAAAATGCGTTATATGGCAGATTCCAGCACCAAATACATCATATTTCTTGTTTTTAGAGTGCTATTTGCAATTCTACAAACTGTGGAATAAATCAAAATCACGCTCTTCCGCGCAGATTTCCACAATCAAAAAGTCTATTTTCCTATTCAGGACCTCAAAAATATGTACGAATTTATCGACAAAAAACATCATATTTCGTGTTTTCAGAGCGCTATCCGCAGTTATATGAAGTTTGAAATGAGTCAAAATTACCACATTCTGAGCAGTTTCATAGTATCGCAAATCACATAAATCTATTCAATACAACATAATACGCATGTATCCGTCCTCAAATGCACAAAATTCCGCGTTTCCAGCAAGTTATCAACGTTTTTTCTGAGTCTCGTTGAGACATTTTTGAATTTGTAAATCTGCTCAGAAGCAAGATTTTGCTTCAAAAGTGCGTTAAATAGCAGAATCTGGCACCAAATACATCATATTTCGTGTTTTTAGAGTGCTATTTGCAGTTTTACAAACTCTGGACTAAGTCGAAATCACGCTTCTCCGCGCAGATATTCACGATCAAAAAGTTCATATTCCTATTCAGGACCTCATAATATGTATGAATCTATCGAAAAAACATCATATTTCGTGTTTTCAGAGCGCTATCTGCAGTTATGTGAAGATTGAAATAAGTCAAAATTACCACATTCTGAGCAGTATCAAAGTATCGCAAATCACATAAATCTATCCAATACAACATAACACGCACGAATCAGCCCTCAAATGCACAAAATTTTGCGTTACCAGCGAGTTATCAGCGTTTTTTCTGTGTCTCGTTGAGAAATTTCTGACTTTGTAAATCTGCTCAGAAGCAAGATTTTGCTCCAAAAGTGCGTTATATGGCAGAATCTAGAACCAAATATATAATATTTTGTGTTTTTAGAGTGCTGTTTGCAGTTTTACAAACTTTGGAATAAGTCGAAATCACGCTTTTCCGCGCAGATTTTCACAATCAAAAAGTTCATATTCCTATTCAGGACCTCGAAATATGTATGAATCTTCTGACAAAAACATCATATTTCGTGTTTTTAGAGCGCTATCTGCAGTTATATGAAGTTTGAAATAAGTCAAAATTACCACATTCTGAGCAGTTTCAAAGTATCGCAAATCACATGAATCTATCCAATACATCATAATACGCATGAATCCGTCCTCAAATGCACGAAATTTTGCGTTTCCAGCGAGTTATCAGCGTTTTTTCTGAGTCTCGTTGAGAAATTTCTGACTCTGTAAATCTGCTCAGAAGCAAGATTTTGCCTCAAAAGTGCGTTATATGGCACAATCTAGCACCAAAAACATCATATTTCGTGTTTTCAGAGTGCTATTTGCAGTTTTACAAACTTTAGAATAGGTCGAAATCACGCTTTTCCGCGCAGATTTTCACAATCAAAAAGTTCACTTTCCTATTCAGGACCTCATAATATGTATGGATCTATCGACAAAAACATCATATATCGTGTTTTCAGAGCGCTTTCTGCAGTTATATGAAGTTTGAAATGAATCAAAATTCCCACATTCTGAGCAGTTTCAAATTATCGCTAATCACATAAATCTATCCAATACAACATAATACGCATGAATCCGTCCTCAAATGCACAAAACTTTGCGTTTCCAGCGAGTTATTAGCGTTTTTTATGAGTCTTGTTGAGAAATTTCTGACTCTGTAAATCTGCTCAGAAGCAAGATTTTGCTTCAAAAGTGCGTTATATGGCACAATCTGGCACCGAATACATCATATTTCGTGCTTTTAGAGTGCTATTTGCAGTTTTACAAACTTTGGAATAAGTCGAAATCACGCTTTTCCGCGCAGATTTTCACAATCAAAAAGTTCATATTCCTATTCTCGACCTCATAATATTTATGATTCTATCGACAAGAACATCATATTTCGTGTTTTCAGAGCGTATCTGCAGTTATATGAAGTTTGAAATAAGTCAAAATTACCACATTCCGAGCAGTTTCAAAGTATCGCAAATCACAAATATCTATCCAATACAACAAAATATGCATGAACCCGTCCTCAAACGCACAAAATTTTGCATTTCCAGCGAGTTATCAGCGTTTTACTGGGTCTCGTTGAGAAATTTCTGACTCTGTAAATATGCTCAGAAGCAAGATTTTGCTTCAAAAGTGCGTTATATGGCAGAATCTAGCACTTAATACATCATATTTCGTGTTTTTAGAGTGCTATTTGCAGTTCTACAAACTTTGGAATAAGTCGAAATCACGCTTTTCCGCGCAGAATTTCACAATCAAAAAGTTCATATTCCAATTCAGAACCTCATTATATGTATAAATCTATCGACAAAAACATCATATTTTGTGTTTTCAGAGCGCTATCTGCAGTTATATGAAGTTTGAAATAAGTCAAAATTACCACATTCTGAGCAGTTTCAAAGTATCGCAAATCACATAAATCTATCCAATACAACATAATACGCATGAATCCGTCCTCAAATGCACAAAATTTTGCGTTTTTAGCGAGTTATCAGCATTTTTTCTGAGTCTCGTTGAGAAATTTTTGACACTGTAAATCTGCTCAGAAGCAAGATTTTGCTCCAAAGGTGCATTATATGGCAGAATCTAGCATCAAATACATAATATTTCGTGTTTTTAGAGTGCTATTTGCAGTTTTACAAACCTTGGAATAAGTCGAAATCACGCTTTTCCGCGCAGATTTCCACAATCAAAAAGTTCATATTCCTATTCAGGATCTCATAATATGTATGAATCTATCGACAAAAACATCATATTTTGTGTTTTCAGAGCGTCATCTGCTGTTATATGAAGTTTGAAATAAGTCAAAATTACCACATTCTGAGCAGTTTCAAAGTATCGCAAATCACATGAATCTATCCAATACAAAATGATACGCATAAATCCGTCCTCAAATGCACAAAATTTTGCATTTCCAGCGAGTTATTAGCGTTGTTTCTGAGTCTCGTTGAGAAACTATTGACTCTGTAAATCTGCTCAGAAGCAAGATTTTGCTTCAAAAGTGCGTTATATGGCAGAATCTAGCACCAAATACATAATATTTCGTGTTTTTAGAGTGCTATTTGCAGTTTTACAAACCTTGGAATGAGTTGAAATCACGCTTTTCCGCTTAGATTTTCACAATCAAAAAGTTCATATTCCTATTTAGGATCTCATAATATGTATGAATCTTTCAACAAAAACATCATATTTCGTGTTTTCAGAGCGCTATCTGCAGTTATATGAAGTTTGTAATAAGTCAAAATTACCACATTCCGAGCAGTTTCAAAGTATCGCAAATCACAAATATCTATCCAATACAACAAAATATGCATGAACCCGTCCTCAAACGCACAAAATTTTGCATTTCCAGCGAGTTATCAGCGTTTCACTGGGTCTCGTTGAGAAATTTCTGACTCTGTAAATATGCTCAGAAGTAAGATTTTGCTTCAAAAGTGCGTTATATGGCAGAATCTAGCACTTAATACATCATATTTCGTGTTTTTAGAGTGCTATTTGCAGTTCTACAAACTTTGGAATAAGTCGAAATCACGCTTTTCCGCGCAGAATTTCACAATCAAAAAGTTCATATTCCAATTCAGAACCTCATTATATGTATAAATCTATCGACAAAAACATCATATTTTGTGTTTTCAGAGCGCTATCTGCAGTTATATGAAGTTTGAAATAAGTCAAAATTACCACATTCTGAGCAGTTTCAAAGTATCGCAAATCACATAAATCTATCCAATACAACATAATACGCATGAATCCGTCCTCAAATGCACAAAATTTTGCGTTTTTAGCGAGTTATCAGCATTTTTTCTGAGTCTCGTTGAGAAATTTTTGACACTGTAAATCTGCTCAGAAGCAAGATTTTGCTCCAAAGGTGCATTATATGGCAGAATCTAGCATCAAATACATAATATTTCGTGTTTTTAGAGTGCTATTTGCAGTTTTACAAACCTTGGAATAAGTCGAAATCACGCTTTTCCGCGCAGATTTCCACAATCAAAAAGTTCATATTCCTATTCAGGATCTCATAATATGTATGAATCTATCGACAAAAACATCATATTTTGTGTTTTCAGAGCGTCATCTGCTGTTATATGAAGTTTGAAATAAGTCAAAATTACCACATTCTGAGCAGTTTCAAAGTATCGCAAATCACATAAATCTATCCAATACAAAATGATACGCATAAATCCGTCCTCAAATGCACAAAATTTTGCATTTCCAGCGAGTTATTAGCGTTGTTTCTGAGTCTCGTTGAGAAATTATTGACTCTGTAAATCTGCTCAGAAGCAAGATTTTGCTTCAAAAGTGCGTTATATGGCAGAATCTAGCACCAAATACATAATATTTCGTGTTTTTAGAGTGCTATTTGCAGTTTTACAAACCTTGGAATGAGTTGAAATCACGCTTTTCCGCTTAGATTTTCACAATCAAAAAGTTCATATTCCTATTTAGGATCTCATAATATGTATGAATCTTTCAACAAAAACATCATATTTCGTGTTTTCAGAGCGCTATCTGCAGTTATATGAAGTTTGAAATATGTCCAAATTACCACATTCTGAGCAGTTTTAAAGTATCGCAAATCACATAAATCTATCCAATACAACATGATACGCATGAATCCGTCCTAAAATGCACTAAATTTTGCGTTTCCAGCGAGTTATCAGCGTTCTTTCTGAGTCTCGTTGAGGAATTTTTGACTCTGTAAATCTGCTTAGAAGCAAGATTTTGCTTCAAAAGTGCGTTATATGGCAGAATCTAGCACCAAATACATCATATTTTGTGTTTTTAGAGTGCTATTTGCAGTTCTACAAACTTTGGAATAAGTCGATATCACGCTTTTCCGTGCAGATTTTCACAATCAAAAAGTTCATATTCAAATTCAGGACCTCATAATATGTATAAATCTGTCGACAAAAACATCATATTTCGTGTTTACAGAGCGCTATCTGCAGTTATACGAAGTTTGAAATAAGTCAAAATTACCACAATCTGAGCAATTTCAAAATATCGCAAATCTCATAAATCTATCCAATACAGCATGATACGCATGAATCCGTCCCCAAATGCACAAAATTTTGCGTTTCCAGCGAGTTATCAGAGTTTTTTCTGAGTCTCGTTGAGAAATTTTTGACTCTGTAAATTTGCTCAGAAGCAAGATTTTGCTTCGAAAGTGCGTTATATGGCAGAATCTAGCACCAAATCCATCATATATCGTGTTTTTAGAGTGCTATTTGCAGTTTTACAAACTTTGGAATAAGTTGAAATCACGCTTTTCCGCGCAGATTTTCACAATCAAAAAGTTCATATTCCTATTCAGGACCTCATAATATGTATGAAACTATCGACAAAAACATCATATTCCGTGTTTTCAGAGCGCTATCTGCAGTTATATGGAGTTTTAAATAAGTCAAAATTACCACATTATGAGCAGTTTCAAAGTATCGCAAATCACATAAATCTATCCAATACAGCATGATACGCATGAATCCGTCCCCAAATGCACAAAATTTTGCGTTTCCAGCGAGTTATCAGAGTTTTTTCTGAGTCTCGTTGAGAAATTTTTGACTCTGTAAATTTGCTCAGAAGTAAGGTTTTGCTTCGAAAGTGCGTTATATGGCAGAATCTAGCACCAAATACATCATATTTCGTGTTTTTAGAGTGCTATTTGCAGTTTTACAAACTTTGGAATAAGTCTAAATCACACTTATCCGCGCAAATTTTCACAATCAAAAAGTTCATATTCCTATTAAGGACCTCAGAATATGTATGAATCTATCGACAAAAACATCATATTTCGTGTTTTCAGAGCGTCGTCGCAGTTATATTAAGTTTGAAATAAGTCAAAATTACCATATTCTGAGCAGTTTCAAAGTATCGCAAATCACATGAATCTATCCAATACAACATAATACGCATGAATCCGTCCTCAAATGCACAAAATTTTGCGTTTCCAGCGAGTTATCATCGTATTTTCTGAGTCTCGTTGAGAAATTTTTGACTCAGTAAATCTGCTCAGAAGCAAGATTTTGCTTCAAAAGTGCGTTATATGGCAGTATCCAGCACCAAATACATCATATTTTGTGTTTTTGAAGTGATATTTGCAGTTCTACAATTTTTGGAATAGGTCGAAATCACGCTTTTCCGCGCAGATTTTCACAATCAAAAAGTTCATATTCCTATTCAGGACCTCATGATATGTATGAATCTAAAGACAAAAACATCATATTCCTTGTTTTCAGAGCGCTATCTGCAGTTATATGAAGTTTGAAATAAGTCAAAATTACCACATTCTGAGCAGTTTCAAAGTATCGCAAATCACATGAATCTATCCAATACAACATACTACGCATGAATCCGTCCTCAAATGCACAAAATTCTGCGTTTCCAGCGAGTTATCAGCATTTTTTTTGAGTCGCGTTGAGAAATTTTTGACTCTGTAAGTCTGCTCAGAAGCAAGATTTTGCTTTAAAAGTGCGTTATATGGCTGAATCTAGCACCAAATACATCATATTTTGTGTTTTTAGAGTGCTATTTGCAGTTTTACAAAATTTGGAATAAGTCGAAATCACGCTTTTCCGCGCAGATTTCACAATCGAGAAGTTCATATTCCTATTCAGGACCTCATGACATGTATGAATCTTTTGATAAAAACATCATATTTTGTGTTTTTAGAGCGCTATCTGCAGTTATATGAAGTTTGAAATTAGTCAAAATTACCACATTCTGAGCAGTTTCAAAGTATCGCAAATCACATGAATCTATCCAATACAGCATAATACGCACGAATCCGTCCTCAAATGCACAAAATTTTGCGTTTCCAGCGAGTTATCAACGTTTTTTTTAGTCCTGCTGAGAGATTTTTGACTCTGTTAATATGCTCAGAAGCAAGATTTTGCTCCAAAAGTGCGTTATATGGCTGAATTTAGCACCAAATACATCATATTTCCTGTTTCTAGAGTGCTATTTGCAGTTTTACAAACTTTGGAGAAATTCAAAATCACGCTTTTCCGCGCAGATTTTCACAATCAAAAAGTTCATATTCCTATTCAAGACCTCACAATATGTATGAATCTATCAATAAAAACATCATATTCCGTGTTTTCAGAGCGCTATCTGCAGTTATATGAAGTTTGAATTAGGTCAAAATTACCACATTCTGAGCAGTTTCAAAGTATCGCAAATCACATAAATCTATCCAATACAACATAATACGCCTGAATCCGTCCTCAAATGCACAAAATTTTGCGTTCCCAGCGAGTTATCAGCGTTTCTTCTGAGTCTCGTTGAGAAATTTTTGACTCTGTAAATCTGCTCAGAAGCAAGATTTTAATAATAATAATAATAATAATAATAATAATAATAATAATCTTTATTACCCAACAGAAGTCCTATTACAGGGTAAATATAGAAGAAAAAATTGAAAACAAGAAAAAAAAAACATATTGCAAATGCGAATAAATATGTGGATTAAATGCAAAAAAGTTACATTAAAAATAAAAATTAATATGTTATATGATATATTTGAAAAGCAGTCAACAAAAAATATCGGTGATGTGAATTTCAGCAAACTGGCACATGATGTGGACTGGAGAACGTCTCAGGATCTCAGTATTGTGCGAATTCAAGTAAAAAGTACTCATGCGTCTGGACGTGAACTGCGGAACGTGGATGAGAATGCGAGATAGTAGAAACGGCGAATCTATTTTGTTGTTCATTAGCATCCACAGAAACCGGGCACAGGATAATTCCCTTCTGTAACTTAGATCTTGCATATTATGTCGTGCACAAAGCACATTTTGATCTAATCCTCGTTCTGGGTACACAAGATCGATTTTATAGGACAGGTACTTTAAAAATCTCCTATGGATACGGTCAAGAGCCGAAACCTGGAAGTTGTATGTAGGATACCAGACTAATACGGCGTATTCCAATTTACTAGTAACATATGCAAAATATAAGGTCTTTAGAACTGAGATGTCGTGGAATGGTTTTGTAATTCTTATTAAGAACCCAAGTGTTCGACTAGCAGTCTTACAAACATTTTTAACATGTTCAGTACATTTCATGTCAGAAGAAAAAGTGACACCTAAGTCATTTACTGAGGATTTGCGATTTAGTGTTTCGGTACCAATGGAGTAAAAATAATTGATAATATTAATTCTTCTAGTAAATGTGACGACATGACATTTATTAATATTTAGTAGAAGTTTATTTTTGGTACACCAGTCAGCCACAGTACACAGGTCTGTTTGAAGATTTTCTGCATCTTTTAAAGTTGAAATAGAATTAAAGATTTTGAGATCATCTGCGTATGCTAAGACAGGACATACAATGCTTTTGATAAGTTCATCAATGAATATAATAAATAACAAGGGACCAAAATTCGATCCTTGTGGAACTCCAGATGTCGCAATAAAATTAAAAGATGAGTAACCGTTGTAGCAAACATAGCAAATTCTGTTAGAAAGATAAGAACGTAAAGGATCAACCAGTCCAAGAGCAGCACCGAGAGTACTAATTTTGTCAAGTAGAAGTCCATGATCAATGGAATCAAAAGCACGAGTGAAGTCCGTGTAGATTGTATCAACTTGACCACGGTTATCAAGTGACTCTGAAATAAATTGAGTGAAACAAGCAAGATTTGTAATTGTTGAGCGATTCCTTACAAAACCATGTTGTTCTGGAGATATGCGAGAACGAATATTTGGATAGATCGCATTATAAATTAACATTTCCAAAACCTTACTAAAGTTATTAAGTATGGAAATGGGGCGATAATTGTGAATATTGGACTTATCACCTTTCTTAAATACCGGAGTTATACGAGTTCTTTTCCAACGATCAGGGAAGGTAGAACTTTCGATAGCCAAATTCATTATGAAGGACAAAGGACGAGCAAAAATGAATTTGCAATCTCTTAACAGAAAAGCAGGTACCTGATCCTCACCGGCTGTAATTTCATTTTGAAATGTAGACAGTAGTGAGAGAATGTCTTCTTCAACCACTTTACTGAGTAAAAAAGACGAATCGTTCCCTAAAGTATTGGAGACATTCAGTTTAGAACTTCTAGAAAATAAGTTCGAAAAGTGCGTTGCAAAAGCATCAACAATTTGACAAGGGGTTACATATTCTGAATTATCATCATCATGTAGCCTACCAGGAATTCGTGTAGTGCCCTTTTTCATATTTACATATTTCCATAATTCAGCAGGATTAATACTAATGTTAGTTTCGACTGATTGTAAGTAGGAATTATAAGCTTCTTTGGTTTCAAGTTTTACCAGCGCACGCAGCCTTTTGAATTCGATAAAATAACGATAGTCCTTAGTTAGTTTCCATTTCTTTCTGTAATAATTTTTTGTCCTTATATTAGACTTAATGTTAGATGTGAACCAGATTGGAAATTTCGCTTTCACATTAGAAAATTTTGGAACAGATCTGTCAAATGTTTCATATAGCCTATCATAAAGCATATTTACTGCTACGTTAACATTATTAGAATGGTATAAATCTGACAGATCCAAGTTGTTCAGATCAGAGTAAAGCTGCTCAAAATTAGCTTTACGAAAATTATAAAGTGAGCTATTGCCAGATGGAAAATTAGGCAGCTTAGAAGTGAATACTAAATTAAAATCAATTTGAATTGCTGGGTGAAAACGATCTTCAGGTACAAGTGGTAAGTTCATTCTTTCAAGCACAAAAGACCCAGTCAAATTGGAAAAAACAAGGTCCAATACATTATGATTGTTGTTGCACACACTATTATACTGAGTTAGATCCAATAATTCACATAAATTATGAAGTGAAGCAGATTTTGTACAATTTACTGAGTCACTGCTGAAGAACAGAATATTAAAATCACCCAAAAATATTACGTTATCATTAATCAGAATTAACTGAATAGTATTCAAGAATAATTCAAAATCATTCACATGAATATCAGGTGGAATGTATACTGCACAGACGACAACTTTTTGTCTATCAAAATGACACCTGCATGCAACAACATCAATTAATGGTACTATGGATTTTGAATGGGATGTATCGATCACATCATAAGTAATATGGTCTTCAAGAGCAATCAAGACTCCCCCTCCTTTAGAACGACCAGTAATTGAGAAGTTACGATCACAGCGCAGGACATTATAACTAGAAGAAAATAACTCAGCATTATTGAATGCGTCAGAAAGCCAGGTTTCTGTAATGACAATAATATCGAATGAGAAGCTACAACAATTAGGATAAAATATATGCCCTTTACAATTTGAACCCCTAGTATTTTGATAATAAATGCTTAAAGTAGTAGGACGACTGATGGGTTGAATTAGTTTTCCGAATTTTTCACTACGGTGGGAATTCCATTAATATATTTAATTGATAAGTTCGTTTCACCTTTTGAGACACGATTAAGAAGTTCATCTTTAACAGATTTATTAAACTTGTTCTGCATAATAGTACGATCTTTAGATAAAATTATATTTTTCCATGTATCGGAAGTTTTAATTTTATTGATGTTTTTAAATACATCAATAACATTTTCCGGAGAAGAAAGCTGAACTTTGATTGGACGAGAATTTGTTTTTGAGGCATCGAAACGACCAAGGCGAGAAAACTTGACAATATTAATTGACACATCTAGTTCTAAGAATAATTTATTGATTAGGGAAGAATCATCAGATAAACTTTGTTCCTTGGTTTTGGAATTATTCTCCTTAGCACCGAAAATCATAATATTAGATTCACGCTTCTGACGCTCAGAAACTTCTTGAATCACTGTTTCCGTAATAAATAAAGAGGATTCATTATGAGTCACAGTCTTATTAGCATTTTTCAGCTCAGCAATATCATTTTGTAGAGAAATTATTACGGCCTTGAGGCTATCAATGTCGTTACCCAAAGAGCGACAAGAAGAGCAATTCCATTCTAAGCCAGATTTAGAATTATTCAATTTCCGAACCTCTGGACCAGTAATATCTACACAACCATGATTAAAAAACTTTTTGCAAATAGAGCAAGATAATAGTTTATGTAGATCAAATTGCTTTTTACAGCAGCTACATTCCTCCATTTTGAAAAGAAATTAATTATACAAGATAATTTAAAAGAAGAGCAAACAACACCCTGTATAACAGTGTAAATGAAACACTCAGTAAATTCAAATACAATTAAGTAAATCACTAAGCCTGTCAAGACATCACCTAAGAGGCTCGTTGACAAAGACTTGAAGAATATACAGAAAAAAAAATGAAAGAATGAAGAAAAACTCACCCCAAGTACGAATCCGTCACCAAAAAACTGTATCAGTACACAGAAAATCACATAACAAAGAAAATAGCATAAAATACAACACCGAACAGGATGAGTATTTCAACGTATGACGCAAGGAACTGAGAGCAAAAATCACAGTTGCACGTCTGAGAAGATCAACTAAGAATTTTGCTTCAAAAGTGCGTTATATTGCAGAATCTGGCACCAAATACAACATTTTTCGTGTTTTTAGAGTGGTTTTTGCAGTTTTACAAACTTTGGAATAAGTCGAAATCACGCTTTTCCGCGCAGATTTTCACGATCAAAAAGTTCATATTCCTATTCGAGACCTCATGATATGTATGAATCTTTTGACAAAAACATCATATTTCGTGTTTTTAGAGCGCTATCTGCAGGTATATGAAGTTTGAAATAAGTCAAAATTACCACATTCTGAGCAGTTTCAAAGTATCGCAAATCACATAAATCTATCCAATACAACATAATACGCACGAATCCGTCCTCAAATGCACAAAATTTTGCGTGTCCAGCGAGTTATCAGCGTATTTTTTGAGTCTCGTTGAGAAATTTTTGACTCTGTAAATCTGCTCAGAAGCAAGATTTTGCTTCAAAAGTGCGTTATATGGCTGAATCTTGCACCAAATACATCATATTTCGTGTTTTTAGAGTGCTATTTGCAGTTTTACAAACTTTGGAATAAGTCGAAATCACGCTTTTCCGCGCAGATTGTCACAATCAAAAAGTTCATATTCCTATTCAGGATCTCATGATATGTATGAATCTTTTGACAAAAACATCATATTTCGTGTTTTTAGAGCGCTATCTGCAGTTATATGAAGTTTGAATTAAGTCAAAATTGCCACATTCTGAGCAGTTTCAAAGTATCGCAAATCACATAAATCTATCCAATACAACATAATACGCACGAATCCGTCCTCAAATGCACAAAATTTTGCGTGTCCAGCGAGTTATCAGCGTATTTTTTGAGTCTCGTTGAGAAATTTTTGACTCTGTAAATCTGCTCAGAAGCAAGATTTTGCTTCAAAAGTGCGTTATATGGCTGAATCTAGCACCAAATACATCATATTTCGTGTTTTTAGAGTGCTATTTGCAGTTTTACAAACTTTGGAATAAGTCGAAATCACGCTTTTCCGCGCAGATTGTCACAATCAAAAAGTTCATATTCCTATTCAGGATCTCATGATATGTATGAATCTTTTGACAAAAACATCATATTTCGTGTTTTTAGAGCGCTATCTGCAGTTATATGAAGTTTGAATTAAGTCAAAATTGCCACATTCTGAGCAGTTTCAAAGTATCGCAAATCACATAAATCCATCCAATACAACATGATACGCACGAATCCGTCCTCAAATGCACAAAATTTTGCGTTTTCAGCGAGTTATCAGCGTTCTTTTTCGAGTCTTGTTGAGAAATTTTTGACTCTGTAAATATGCTCAGGAGCAAGATTTTGCTTCAAAAGTGAGTTATATGGTGGAATTTGGAACCAAATACATCATATTTCGTGTTTTTAGAGTGCTATTCGCAGTTTTACAAACTTTGGAATAAGTCAAAATCACGCTTTTCCGCGCAGATTTTCACAATCAAAAAAATCATATTCCTATTCAGGACCTCATGATATGTATGAATCTTCTGACAAAAACATCATATTTCGTGTTTTTAGAGCGCTATCTGCAGTTATATGAAGTTTGAATTAAGTCAAAATTACCACATTCTGAGCAGTTTCAAAGTATCGCAGATCACATAAATCTATCCAATACAACATAATACGCACGAATCCGTCCTCAAATGCACAAAATTTTGCGTTTCCAGCGAGTTATCATCGTCTTTTTTTAGTCTCGTTGAGAAATTTTTGACTCTGTAAATCTGCTCAGAAGCAAGATTTTGCTTCAAAAGTGCGTTATATGGCAGAATCTAGCACCAAATACATCATATTTCGTATTCTTCGAGTGCTAATTGCAGTTTCACAAACTTTGGAATAAGTCGAAATCACGCTTTTCCGCGCAGATTGTCACAATCAAAAAGTTTATATTCCTATTCAGGATCTCATGATATGTATGAATCCTTTGACAAAAACATCATATTTCGTGTTTTTAGAGCGCTATCTGCAGTTATATGAAGTTTGAATTAAGTCAAAATTACCACATTCTGAGCAGTTTCAAAGTATCGTAAATCACTAAATCTATCCAATACAACATAATACGCATGAATCCGTCCTGAAATGCACAAAATTTTGCGTTTCCAGCAAGTTATCAGCGTTTTTTTTTGAGTCTTGTTGAGAAATTTTTGACTCTGTAAATATGCTCAGAAGCAAGATTTTGCTTCAAAAGTGAGTTATATGGTGGAATTTGGCACCAAATACATCATATTTCGTGCTTTTAGAGTGCTATTTGCAGTTTTACAAACTTTGGAATAAGTCACAATCACGCTTTTCCGCGCAGATTTTCACAATCAAAAAGTTCATATTCCTTTTCAGGACCTCATGATATGTATGAATCTTTTGCCAAAAACATCATATTTCGTGTTTTTAGAGCGCTATCTGCAGTTATATGAAGTTTGAAATAAGTCAAAATTACCACATTCTGAGCAGTTTCAAAGTATCGCAAATCACATAAATCTATCCAATACAACATAATACGCACGAATCCGTACTCAAATGCACAAAATTTTGCGTTTCCAGCGAGTTATCAGCGTTCTTTTTTGAGTCTCGTTGAGGAATTTTTGACTCTATAAATCTGCTCAGAAGCAAGATTTTGCTTTAAAAGTGCGTTATATGGCAGAATCTAGCACCAAATACATCATATTTCGTGTTCTTAGAGTGCTATTTGCAGTTCTACAAACTTTGGAATAAGTCGAAATCACGCTTTTCCGCGCTGATTTCCACAATCAAAAAGTCTATTCTCCTATTCAGGAACTCATAATATGTACGAATTTATCGACAAAAACATCATATTTCATGTTTTCAGAGCGCTATCTGCAGTTATATGAAGTTTGAAATAAGTCAAAATTACCACATTCTGAGCAGTTTCAAAGTATCGCAAATCACATAAATCTATCCAATACAACACAATACGCTTGAATCCGTCCTCAAATGCACAAAATTTTGCGTTTCCAGCGAGTTATCTGCGTTTTTTCTGAGTCTCGTTGAGAAATTTTTGACTCTGTAAATCTGCTCAGAAGCAAGATTTTGCTTCAAAAGTGCGTTATATGGCAGAATCTAGCACCAAATACATCATATTTCGTATTTTGAGAGTGCTGTTCGCAGTTTTACAAACTTTGGTATAAGTCGAAATCACGCTTTTCCGCGCAGATTTTCACAATCAAAAAGTTCATATTCCTATCCAAGACCTCATAATATGTATGAATCTATCGACAAAAACATCATATTTCGTGTTTTCAGAGCGCTATCTGCAGTTATATGAAGTCTAAAATAAGTCAAAATTACCACATTCTAGGCAGTTTCAAAGTATTGCAAATCACATAAATCTATCCAATATAACATAAAACGCATGAATCCGTCCTCAAATGCACAAAATCTCGCGTTTCCAGCAAGTTATCAGCGTTTTTTCTGAGTCTCGTTGAGAAATTTTTGACTCTGTGAATCTGCTCAGAAGCAAGATTTTGCTTCAAAAGTGCGTTATATGGCAGAATCTAGCACCAAATACATCGTATTTTGTGTTTTTAGAGTGCTATTTGCAGTCTTACAAATTGGAATTAGAAGAAATCACGCTTTTCCGCGCAGATTTTCACAATCAAAAAGTTCATATTCCTATTCAGGACCTCATAATATGTATGAATCTATCGACAAAAACATCATATCTCGTGTTTTCAGAGCGCTATCTGCAGTTATATGAAGTTTGGAATAAGTCAAAATTACCACATTCTGAGCAGTTTCAAAGTATCGCAAATCACATAAATCTATCCAATACAACATAATACGCATGAATCCGTCCTCATATGCACAAGATTTTGCGTTTCCAGCGAGTTATCAGCGTTTTCTCTGAGTCTCGTTGAGGAATTTTTGACCCTGTAAATCTGCTCAGAAGCAAGATTTTGTTCCAAAAGTGCGTTATATGGCAGGATCTAGCACCAAATACATCATATTTCGGGTTTTTAGAGTGCAATTTGCAGTTTTACAAACTCTGGATTAAGTCGAAATCACGCCTTTCCGCGCAGATTTTCACGATCAAATAGTTCATATTCCTATTCAGGACCTCATAATATGTATGAATCTATCAACAAAAACATCATATTTTGTGTCTTCAGAGCGCTATCTGCAGTTATATGAAGTTTGAAATAAGTCAAAATTACCACATTCTGAGCAGTTTTAAAGTATCGCAAATTACATAAATCTATACAATACAACATAATACGCATGGATCCGTCCTCGAATGCACAAAATTTTGCGTTTCAAGCAATTTATCAGCGTTTTTTCTGTGTCTCGTTGTGAGATTTTTGACTCTGTATAGCTGCTCAGAAGCAAGATTTTGCTTTAAAAGTGCGTTATATGGCAGAATCTACCACCAGATACATCATATTTCGTGTTTTTAGAGTGCTATTTGCAGTTTTACAAACTTTGGAATGAGTCGGAAACACGCTTTTCCGCGCAGACTTTCACAATCAAGAAGTTCATATTCTTATTCAGGACCTCAGGATCTGTATGAATCTATCGCCAAAAACATCATATTTCGAGTTTTCAGAGCGCTATCTGCAGTTATATGAAGTTTGGAATAAATAAAAATTACCACATTCTGAGCTGTTCCAAAGTATC
The DNA here is from genome assembly GCA_963989225.1 of Dromius quadrimaculatus. Lineage (NCBI taxonomy): Eukaryota > Metazoa > Arthropoda > Insecta > Coleoptera > Carabidae > Dromius > Dromius quadrimaculatus. Next base: position 96,149 of record CAXDIG010000139.1, read on the forward strand.
GCAAATCACATAAATCTATCCAATACAACATAACACGCATGAATCCGTCCTCAAATGCACAAAATTTTGCGTTTCTAGCGAGTTATCAGCGTTTTTTCTGAGCCTCGTTGAGATATTTTTGACCCTGTAAATCTGCTCAGAAGCAAGATTTTGCTTTAAAAGTGCGCTATATGGCAGAATCTAGCACCTAATACATCATATTTCGTGTTTTTAGAGTGCTATTTGCAATTCTACAAACTTTGGAATAAGTCGAAATCACGCTTTTCCGCGCAGACTTTCACAATCAAAAAGTTCATATCCCTATTCAGGACCTCATAATATGTATGAATCTATCGACAAAAACATCATATTCAGTGTTTTCAGAGCGCTATCTGCAGTTATATGAAATTTGAAATAAATCAAAATTACCACATTCTAAGCAGTTCCAAAGTATCGCAAATCACATAAATCCATACAATACAACATAATACGCATGAATCTGTCCTCAAATGCACAAAATTTTGCGTTTCCAGCGAGTTATCAGCGTTTTTTCTGAGTCTCGTTGAGAAATTTTTGTCTCTGTAAATCTGCTCAGAAGCAAGATTTTGCTTCAAAAGTGCGTTATATGGCAGAATCTAGCACCAAAAACATCATATTCCGTGTTTTTAGAGTGCTATTTGCAGTTTTACAAACATTGGAATAAGTCTAAATCACGATTTCCTTGCAGACTTTCACCATAAAATAGTTCATATTTCTATTAAGGACCTCATGATATGTATGAATCTATCGATAAAAACATCATATCTCGTGTTTTCAGAGCGCTATCTGCAGTTATATGAAGTTTGAAATAAGTCAAAATTAGCACATTCTGAGCAGTTTCAAAGTATCGCAAATCACATAAATCTATCCAATACAACATAATACGCAGGAATCCGTCCTCAAATGCACAAAATTTTGCGTTTCCAGCGAGTTATCAGCATTTTTTCTGAGTCTCGTTGAGAGATTTTTGTCTCTGTAAATCTGCTCAGATGCAAGATTTTGCTTCAAAAGTGCGTTATATGGCAGAATCTAGCACCAAATACATCATATTTTGTGTTTTTAGAATGCTATTTGCAGTTCTACAAACTTTGGAGTAAGTCGAAATCACGGTTTTCCGCGCAGATTTTCACAATCAAAAAGTTCATATTCCTATTCAAGACCTCATAATATGTATGAATCTATCGACAAAAACATAATATTTTGTGTTCTTAGAGCGCTATCTGCAGTTATATGGAGTTTGAAATAAGTCAAAATTACCACATTCTGAGCAGTTTCAAAATATCGAAATCACATGAATATATCCAATACGCATGAATCCGTTCTCAAATGCACAAAATTTTGCGTTTCCAGCGAGTTATCAGCGTATTTTCTGAGTCTCGTTGAGAAATTTTTGAATCTGTAAATCTGCTCAGAAGCAAGGTTTTGCTTCAAAAGTTTGCTATATGGCAGAATTTAGCATCAAATACATCACATATCGTGTTTTTAGAGTGCTATTCGCAGTTTTACAATCTTTGTAATAAGTCAAAATCACGCTTTTCCGCGCAGATTTCCACAATCAAAATGTTCATATCCCTATTCAGGACTTCATAATATGTATGAATCTATCGACAAAAACATCATATTTTGTGTTTTCAGGGCGCTATCTGCAGTTATATGAAGTTTGAAATAAGTCACATTCACTACATTCTGAGCAGTTTCAAAGTATCGCAAATCACATAAGTCTATCCAATACAATATAATACGCATGAATCCGTCCTCAAATGCACAAAATTTTGCGTTTCCAGCGAGTTATCAGCGTTTTTTCTGAGTCTCGTTGGGAAATTTTTGACTCTGTAAATCTGCTCAGAAGCAAGATTTTGTTTCTAAAGTGCGTTATATGGCAGAATCTAGCACCAAATACATCATATCTCGTGTTTTTAGAGTGCTATTTGCAATTTTACTAACTTTGGAATAAGTCGAAATCACGCTTTTCCGCGCAGATTTTCACAATCAGAAAGTTCATATTTCTATTCAGGACCTCATAATTTGTACGAATCTATCGACAAAAACATCATATTTCGTGTTTTCAGAGCGCTATCTGCAATTATATTATGTTCGAAATAAGGCAAAATTACCACATTCTGATCAGTTTTAAAGTATCGCAAATCACATAAATCTATCCAATATAACATAATACGCATTAATCCGTTCTCAAATGCACAAAATTTTGCGTGTCCAGCGAGTTATCAGCTTTTTTTCTGAGTCTCGTTGAGAAATTTTTGACTCTGTGAATCGTCTCAGAAGCAAGATTTTGCTTCAAAAGTTCGTTATATGGCAGAATCCAGCACCAAATACATCATATTTTGTGTTCTTGGAGTGCTATTTGCAGTTTGACAAACTCTGGAATAAGTCGGAATCACGGTTTTCCGCGCAGATTTTCACGATCTAAAAGTTCATACTTCTAGTCAGGACCTTATAATATGTATGTAACCTGTCAATAACCTGCTGACCTAAACACTCCTGGCCAGTTCACACGGACTTTGAACTATATCTTATTTCATCTTATCAGTACATGTGTAGTTGATGTAAAATAGTTAAGTTTAAGTAATATTCAGTCTGTACATGAATGCAAAGCAATAAACATCCATTGTAATAACTAAATAAAGTTTTTAAAAACTTATTCACGAAGATCAACAAATTAATTGGCGCAGTCGGTAGGATTCTGAGAGGAGATTCATCGAGAATAATCCGTCAGTATCCACTGTTCATTCAGAAGAAGAATCTTCCGATTCCCAAGAGGGCATCCATCGAGGACAATCTATTTGTGATGAAGATTGCTACATTGGTATTGTGAGTTGCTTTCCTTTGTTTCATTTTTATGTCAGACTCCTTGCGTTCATCAATTTCCATCGAGGATAATAGTGAAAACGAGCAAGATTTAGAATATAGAAATTCAGTACCAGAAATAGATTTGAGTTCAATATTTTCTATTTTAAATATTAACGAAGAAATAGTTGCTGTAGAAAACAATAGCTGTTCAGATATGGCACCTCCTAAATTCGAAGCTAAATTATTAGAAATAGTTCCTAGATTTGATGGTAATGCAACAGAATTATCAGCATTTTTAGATATTGCAAATGCTTTAATAACTACTTATTGGGATCCAAGCCCAGAAAATATTCATTGTGTTCAAAATATCACAGTAATATATGGTATTTATGCAAAACTGAATGGTCCCGCACGCGAAGTTTATACTACGTGCATTTCAAAAGACTGGAAAACAGTAAAAGATGCGTTGGTTGCTCACTTTGGAGACCAACGAGACGAAAATGGCTTATTGTTCGATTTAGATCAATTTCGTCAAAAAGGTAACGAGAGTTCTTTACAATTTTATACTAGAGTAATGTCAAATTTAAGTGCTTTGCACAATTTTATTGAAATTCACGAAGCAAGCGAAGGAATCAAGACGGTCAAAAAGAATTTTTATAATACACATGCTTTGAAAATGTTTTTAGCTGGTTTGAAAGAACCCCTAGGTTCAACTATTCGCGCTATGAAACCAAGTAGTCTTGCAGAAGCTAGACAATACAAAATATCAGAAAATAATATTAGACATTTACAAAAACCTAATTTTGATGAAAACAGAATTCATGTTCCAAAACCAAATGTAAATTCACATTTTCAAAGACAACAATATTTTAGACCTCCACCACCACAATATTATGATAATTATTTCCGATTCCCAAGCAACCCCATTAACTTGCAACCCCGACCAATGCAACAGCCTCAAAGATTTTTAACTAACCAACAAGTGTTTGGAAATCATTCCAAACCTAACGCAACAAACGTTTGGAGACCTCAAGGCTCCGCCAATCGTCCTATTCAACCAAAACCTGTCCCTATGAGCGGAGTATCGCATGGAACATTTTCGAAACCTAATTCCGGAATGGATAAATTTCAAAACCGCCAAACACAGAATCACGCTGTAGAAGAAATGTATAACGTAGAACACCCCACGCAATTTTATGAAAATAGCGAATATTCTTACGAAAATCAAGAAATTGACGAAACCGATTATAATCCACAAAATGGCGACTCAGAAGATAATTTTGAAACTCAGTCACTCGGAGACGAGCAAAATTTTCGCGAGACAAGTCAAACAACGAACCAAACATAGAGTTACATTCAATATACGATAAAAAAGATTTGCCGTTCATTAAAATTTCAAATCCACCCTTAAAATTATTAATGGACACAGGAGCGACAAAATCATTTTTAAATCCAGATATAGCCGAGAAATATTTCAAAAATTCCATCAGAAAAGAAAATTTTACTATCTCTTCAATATTTCAAACAACAAAAAGAAATACTTGTATTGAGATACCCGCATTTCCTGAATTTAACGTTAATAAGAATATGAAGTTTTATTTATTCAAATTTCATCATTTTTTCGACGGTTTAATTGGCTACGACACTCTTAAAGACTTCAATGTTCATTTAGATTTGAAAAATTCAGTATTAAAAACATCAAATACAAATTTAAATCCATCCCATTATGAAACTAAAAATAAATTATTATTTTTTGCACGAATAGACCCATGTACTTTGGAGACAGTTAAAATTCCTGTCAATGTTAGTAACGGAGACATAATTATTCCACAAACAAAAATTTCCAATTGCTTTATCAGAGAATGTGTTACAAATTGTTGTAATGGTTATGCAACTGTTGACGTTTACAACAGTACGAACAAATTTCAAGAAATATATTTGTATGAACCCATGAAAGTAAATTCGTTCCAAAACGAAGAATTTGAATTATTCAATGCTATGGTTTATTATGATAATAATGAAAACACCGAGATTGTTGATGAATCTGGTATTACTGAATTAATTCGGACCGAACATATGAATTTCGAAGAGAAAAATCAAAATAAAAATTAGTAAAATCATTTTCAGATATTTTTTATCGCGAAAATTCTCCACTTACATTCACGAATAAAATTAAACACCGAATGATAACTAGCGACGAGATTCCTGTATACACAAAATCATACAGATACCCTTTTATACACAAACCGGGAGTAGAAAGACAAATTAATAATATGCTAGAACAAGGAATAATACGACCAAGCGATTCAGCATGGGCAAGTCCTATTTGGATCGTACCGAAGAAGGCAGATGCCTCGGGAAGACAAAAATGGCGTATAGTTGTCGATTATCGCAAGATAAACGAAAAAACTGTTGACGATCGCCATCCAATACCTAATATTCCTGATATCCTAGACAGACTCAGACGTTCACAATATTTTTCGACATTAGATTTAGCTAGTGGCTTTCATCAAATTGAAATGCATCAAGACGATATACAGAAGACCGCATTTAATGTTGAAAACGGACATTATGAATTTTTAAGACTTCCTTTTGGCCTGAAAAATGCTCCGGCAACCTTTCAGCGAATAATGGATAACATTTTAAGAGAACATCTAAACAAAACCTGTTTTGTATATATGAATGACATAATTGTATTCTCTGCTTCTCTTCAAGAGCATATAGTAAATTTAAAACAGATATTTCAGAAATTACGCGACAGTAATCTTAAAATATAACTCGATAAATCTGAGTTTCTAAAACAAGAAGTAATTTTTCTTGGACACATCATAACACCAGATGGAATCAAACCTAATCCAGAAAAAATTGAATCTATCCAAAAATCCCCCTACCAAAGACAACTAAAGAGATAAAAGCATTTTTAGGATTATTAGGGTACTATAGAAAATTTATTAAAAATTTTGCAAAAGTAACTAAACCTCTAACATCATGTTTGAAGAAAAATGCAATTATTGACACACAAAATACCGATCATATAAACTGCTTTAATACTTGTAAAAATCTATTATCTAATGAACCCATATTACAATTCCCTGATTTCGAGAAACTATTCATTTTAACGACCGATGCGAGTAATTTCGCGATTGGCGCAGTTTTATCACAAGGAAAAGTTGGATCCGATCTTCCAATAGCAACCGCAAGCCGCACGCTTAATGAATCAGAAACAAAATACTCTACTATCGAAAAGGAGTTATTAGCAATAGTATGGGCAGTGAAACACTTCAGACCATATTTGTTTGGACGTAAATTTTATATTTACACAGATCATCGCCCATTACAATGGTTATTTTCCATCAAAGAACCAAATTCCAAACTTGTCAGATGGCGCCTCAAGCTAGAGGAATATGACTACCAAATTATTTACAAAAAAGGTTCACAGAACAGGAACGCGGACGCTTTATCTAGAATTCAAATAAACGCGAACGAAACAATTGAAGATTCAGGCGGAATATTTGATTATATGAAAGAGTTTAACAAAAAATGAGGTAATGTTGACAGAGGTAATTATAGTAAAAATTTAGATAATGTCTCATTAATAGTTAAAACTGATAACGAAAATCTGAACGAAGATATATCTGATAATAACACTATTCATACGAACAGAGAAAATCCGATTATAGGCATACCTATTTCTGACAAACCTGTTAATTATGGAAAAAATCAAGTAATAATATCACAAGTAAATTTTGATCCAGAGAAACCAAAAATTGTAAAATTATTCCAAAACACCCAATGTTTCATAGTAGAAATTTCGAAGAATAACTTTACGTATGATGTTATTAAATTTATAAAAGAATATATAGTCCCGAGAGTAAATTATTATTTGTATTTTGAAGACCCAATATACGAAAGATTCAGTTCTGTAGTTCAGAAGTATCTTAAAAATTCGGAAATAAATTTTGTCAGATATACACAAAAATTATTGGACGTAGAAGATCAAAACGAAATTAAAGAGTTAATCCAAAACTACCATGAAAGCAAGACTAACCATCGAGGTCTTGACGAAACAGAAAATCAAATAAAAAAGCGTTATTACTGGCCAAATTTGCGTAAGTCAATTCAAACATATATCAACGAATGCGAAATATGTTTAAAGACCAAATATGACAGAGTACCGTTAAAATTGAAATTCAATATATCTCCTACCCCAACCAAACCCTTTGAAATTTTACATGTTGACACTATCACATTAGATAAACAAAAATTTCTCACAATCTTCGACGCATTTTCAAGATATGCCCAAGCCTATAAATTAAATTCTGGACAAAGTATAGAAATCGTGAATAATCTTATCAAATATTCTACACATCACGGCATACCGGATCAAATAACATCGGATAATGGTCTTGAGTTTAAAAACTCTTTAATCAAAAATTTACTAGACGTTCACAAAGTAAATTTGCATTTTATAAGTTCCCAACATCCCGAATCCAATGGTTTAATCGAAAGATTCCATTCGACTCTAATTGAACATGTAAGATTGCTAAACAATCAAGAAGTATATTCTAAAGAACCGATAGAAATTAAAATCAATTATGCACTTTTAGCATACTACAATTCCATTCACTCAGCTACCAAACTGAAACCCAGTGAAATCATTTTAGGACATTTAGAAGTGAACTTACCTTTAGATATTGAATTACAGAAGCAATTAGTTAACAATTATATTACAAATCATAGAGAAAAAATTAAACTATTATACAACAAAATTAAAGACAGTAACGAATCATACAAACAGAAAACTATAGAATATGCTAATAAAAAACGTGAAGAATTACCGGACATTCCTAAAACAATTTATATTAGGAATAAACAAAAGCAAAGTGAAACAAAGAATAAATTCAAACCTGAACAAATTGAAAAAATCAATCCTGAGCTGAAAACAGCAGGAATAAAGCCAGAACATGGCATAACATCAAAAGACATCCATCTTTCTAATATCAAAAGACCCAGACTTGAAGCATATAGTTTTAAAAATAAAGTAGAACGCAAGAAGAATAAATTTAAAATTCTTGAAAATAAATTAGTGGAACGTTCTCCATTGTTACAGACTTGTGACCCTTCACATGACAAGGACGCAAAAAGTACAAGTACAAAACCTAGCAAGTAATCCTGGAATCCTTCCTTTCAAATTAGGACATGCAAAAATCCAAACAGCCTCACATACCTTCTTACATTATATTGATTTACTTCCCATTAGAGATCAAATTAATCAATTAAATGATGATTATTTAAATTTGAAAGATGCTATAAATTCAATCCCTTCAGAATTCTTTCAATCACTCAAGAATTATTATAAACATTTGGAATATGAATTAAAAATTGTTAATTACAAAATAGAATCATTTTATCACGAGAAACGACAAAAACGAGGTTTAATTAACCCTTTAGGTTCACTTGTAAAATTTATTACTGGTAATATGGATCATGAAGACGCTCAGGAAATTCATAACAATATTCTAGAATTAGAAACAAATCAGAATAAAATTGTTGCTAAACTAAATAAACAAATTTCTCTTTCAAAAAACATAATGTCTAATATTAATAGTTCACTCACGTTAATTACTAAGAATCAAAACATAATTGAGAATAAAGGAACGAAATAATTCGGACATTGAATGAAACAAAATCTAATTTCATATGTTATTTAGACACACACGAAATCCTAGAACTAATAAAGCTTAATCTTGATTCTTCATCAAGTTTTCTATCAGACTTAGAAAACGCTGTAACTTTTGCTAGTTTAAAAGTTGTACATCACAGTATAATTTCTCATCAAGAATTGAAAGATGTCGTGAATGAGTTATATTCAATTTATGACCATAAACAGTTGTTATTTTCCAACACCAACGATCTTTTCAAATATTACAATGTCATTGAAACTAAAGTATATGCAATGAACGAGAGAATTATGTTTTCACTAGATTTCCCTCTAATACATCCAGAAATATTTGACCATTATCATTTATTTTCAATTCCCAACGAAAATCAATCAATTATCATTCCACCCTCAACCTACCTATCAATTTGCAACAATGCATACCAATATAGTAATGAAGAATGTATCGACTTACAAACCAAATTTCTTTGTAAAAGAACAAATTTGCTGCCTCTTCACAAAAACCAAGAATGTTCAACATCTATTCTATCAACTGAAACTACGGCCATCAATTGTCAAAAAGTACCAGTCAAAATCACTCAACAAATCATCTTAGAAATCAATAAAGCACATTATATCGGGATATTTCCAAAATTACAACGAGTACAAACAATGTGCAAAGAAAATACAATCGCTTCATTGAAAGGAACATACTTATTTGTTGTTCCACCAGATTGTTCATTTAAAACATTTTCTCTTGTTTATCAAAATAAGATGAAGACAATACCCGGACATCCATTGAGCCTAGAGAAAATAAACATGCCAAATTCATCGATAGCACAAATCGAAGAATTGAAGCTAGACAAGTTATCACTGGATAAACTACATCAAATTCAACTACAAGAAGCCCAAGAGCTACCAATCGACCCAATCAACCTCCATATAAATTATTCAAGAGGATCAATTATAAGCGTCACCATTTTCGCAACAATAATTATTTTATATTTTATTGTTAAAATTGTAAACAAAATGTTACAGAAAAAGCAAGTCAATCAAAATCCGAGGGACGTCGACAAAACACAGGTTGTTCCACCCTAGAGTTTCTTCTTAAGGATGGAGGTGTTACTTGTCAATAACCTGCTGACCTAAACACTCCTGGCCAGTTCACACGGACTTTGAACTATATCTTATTTCATCTTATCAGTACATGTGTAGTTGATGTAAAATAGTTTAGTTTAAGTAATATTCAGTCTGTACATGAATGCAAAGCAATAAACATCCATTGTAATAACTGAATAAAGTTTTTAAAAACTTATTTACGAAGATCAACAAATTAATTGTATGAATCTATCGACAAAAACATCATATTCCGTCTTTTCAGAGCGCTATCTGCAGTTATATGAAGTTTGAAATAAGTCAAAATTACCACATTCTGAGCAGTTCCAAAGTATCGCAAATCACATAAATCTATCCAATACAACATAATACGCATTAATCCGTTCTCAAATGCACAAAATTTTGCGTTTCCAGCGAGTTATCAGCGTTTTTTTTGAATCTCGTTGAGAAATTTTTGACCCTGTAAATCTGCTCAGAAGCAAGATTTTGCTCCAAAAGTGCGTTATATGGCAGAATCTAGCACTAAATACATCATATTTTGTGTTTTTAGAGAGCTATTTGCAGTTTTACAAACTATGGAATAAGTCGAAATCACGCTTTTCCGCGCAGATTTTCACAATCAAAAAGTTCATATTCTCATTCAGGACCTCATAATATGTACGAATCTATCGTCAAAAACATCATATCCCGTGTTTTCATAGCGCTATCTGCAGTTATATGGAGTTTGAAATAAGTCAAAATAACCACATTCTGAGCAGTTTCAAAGTATCGGAGTAACATAAATCTATCCAATACAACATAATACGCATGAATCCATCCTCAAATGCACAGAATTTTGCGTTTCCAGCGAGTTATCAGCGTTTTTTCTGAGTCTTGTTGAGAAATTTTTGTCTCTGTAAATCTGCTCAGAAGCAAGATTTTGCTTCAAATGTGCGTTACTTGGCAGAATCTAGCACCAAATACATCATATTCCGTGTGTTTGGAGTGCTATTTGCAGTTTCACAAACTTTGGGATAGGTCGAAATCACGCTTTTCCGCGCAGATTTTCACCATCAAAAAGTCCATATACCTATTCAGGACCTTATAATATGTTTGAATCTATCGACAAAAACATCATATTTCGTGTTTTCAGATCGCTATCTGCAGTTATATGAAGTTTGAAATAAGTCGAAATTACCACATTCTGAGCAGTTTCAAAGTATCGCAAATCACATAAATCCATCCAATACAACATAATACGCATGAATCCGTCATTAAATACACAAAATTTTGCGTTTCCAGCAAGTTATCAGCGTTTTTTCTGAGTCTTGTTGAGAAATTTTTGACTCTGTAAATCTGCTCAGAAGCAAGATTTTGCTTCAAAAGTGCGTTATATGGCAAAATCTAGCATCAAATACATAATATTTTGTGTTTTTAGAGTGCTATTTGCAGTTTCACAAACTCTGGAATAAGTCGAAATCACGCTTTTCCGCGCAGATTTTCACAATCAAAAAGTTCCTATTCCTATTCAGGACCTCATAATATGTATGAATCTATCGACAAAAACATCAAATTTTGTGTTTTCAGAGCGCTATCTGCAGTTATATGAAGTTTGAAACAAGTCAAAATTACCACATTCTGAGCAGTTTCAAAGTATTGCAAATCACATAAATCTATCCAATACAACATAATACGCATGGAGCCGTTCTCAAATGCACAAAATTTTGCGTTTCCAGCGAGTTATCAGCGTTTTTTCTGAGTCTCGTTGAGAGACTTCTGACTCTGTAAAACTGCTCAGAAGGAAGATTTTGCTTCGAAAGTGCGTTATATGGCAGAATCTAGCATCAAATACATCATACTCCGTGTTCTTAGAGTGCTAATTGCAGTTTTACAAACATTGGAATAAGTCGAAATCACGCTTTTCCGCGCAGATTTTCACGATCAAGAAGATCATATTCCTATTCAAGACTTCATAATATGTATGAATCTATCGACAAAAATATCATATTTCGTGTTTCCAGAGCGCTATCTGCAGTTATATGAAGCTTGAAATAAGTCAAATTTACCACATTCTGAGCAGTTTCAAAGTATCGCAAATCACATAGATCTATCCAATACAACATAATACGCATGAATTCGTCCTCAAATGCACAAAATTTTGCGTTTCCAGCGAGTTATCAGCGTTTTACCTGAGACTTGTTGAGAAATATTTGACTCTGTAAATCTGCTTGGAAGCAAGATTTTGCTTCAAAAGTGCGTTATATGCCAGAATCTAGCACCAAATACATCATATTCCGTGTTTTTAGAGTGCTATTTGCAGTTTTACAAACTCTGGAATGAGTCAAAATCATGCTTTTCCACGCAGATTTTTACAATCAGAAAGTTCATATTCCTAATCAGGACCTCATAATATGTATGAATCTATCGACAAAAATATCATATATCGTGTTTTCAGAGCGCTATCTGCAGTTATATGAAGTTTGAAATGAGTCAAAATTACCACATTCTGAGCAGTTTTAAAGTATCGCAAATCACATAAATCTATCCAATACAACATAATACACATGAACCCGTCCTCAAATGCACAAAATTCTGCGTTTCCAGCGAGTTATCAGCGTTTTTTCTGAGTCTCGTTGAGGAATTTTTGACTCTGTAAATCTGCTCAGAAGCAAGATTTTGCTTCAAAAGTGCGTTATATGGCCGAATCTAGCACCAAATACATCATATTTCATGTTTTCAGACTGCTATTTGCAGTTCTACAAACTTTGAGATAGGTCGAAATCACGCTTTTCCGCGCAGATTTTCACAATCAAAAAGTTCATATTACTATTCAGAACCTCATAATATGTATGGATCTATAGACAAGAACATCATATTTCGTGTTTTCGGAGCGCTATCTGCAGTTATATGATGTTTGAAATAAATCAAATTTACCACATTCTGAGCAGTTCCAAAGTATCGCAAAACACATAGATCTATCCAATACAACATAATACGCATAAGTTCGTGCTCAAATGCACAAAATTTTGCGTTTCCAGCAAGTTATCAGCGTTTTACCTGAGTCTTGTTGAGAAATATTTGACTCTGTAAATCTGCTTAGAAGCAAGATTTTGCTTCAAAAGTGCGTTATATGGCAGAATCTAGCACCAAATACATCATATTCCGTGTTTTTAGAGTGCTATTTGCAGGTTTACAAACTCTGGAATAAGTCGAAATCACGCTTTTCCGCGCAGATTTTTACAATCAAAAAGTTCATATTCCTATTCAGGACCTCCTAATATGTATGAATCTATCGACAAGAACATCATATTTCGTGTTTACAGAGCGCTATCTGCAGTTATATAAAGTCAGAAATAAGTCAAAATTACCACATTCTCAGCAGTTTCAAAGTATCGCAAATCACATAAATCTATCCAATAAAACTTTATATGCATGAAACCGTCCTCAAATGCACAAAATTTTGCGTTTCCAGCGAGTTATCAGCGTTTTTTCTGAGTCTCGTTGAGAGATTTTTGATCCTGTAAATCTGCTCAGAAGCAAGATTTTGCTTCAAAAATGCGTTATATGGCAGCATGTAGCACCAAATACATCATATTTCGTGTTTTTTAGAGTGCTACTTGCACTTTTACAAACTTTGGAATAAGTCGAAAACACGCTTTTCCGCGCAGATTTTCACAATCAAAAAGCTCATATTCCTAATTAGGACCTCACAATATGTATGAATCTATCGACAAAAATATCATAAATCGTGTTTTGAGAGCGCTATCTGCAGTTATATGAAGTTTGAAATAAGTCAAAATTACCACATTCTGAGAAGTTTCAAAGTATCGCAAATCACATAAATCTATCCAATACAACATAATACACATGAACCCGTCCTCAAATGCAAAAAATTCTGCGTTTCCAGCGAGTTATCAGCGTTTTTTCTGAGTCTCGTTGAGGAATTTTTGACTCTGTAAATCTGCTCAGAAGCAAGATTTTGCTTCAAAAGTGCGTTATATGGCAATATCTAGCACCAAATACATCATATTTCGTGTTTTTAGACTGCTATTTGCAGTTCTACAAACTTTGAGATAGGTCGAAATCACGCTTTTCCGCGCAGATTTTCACAATCAAAGAGTTCATATTACTATTCAGGACCTCATAATATGTATGGATCTATTGACAAGAACATCATATTACGTGTTTTTGGAGCGCTATCTGCAGTTATATGAAGTTTGAAATAAGTCAATGTTACCACATTCTGAGCAGTTTCAAAGTATCGCAAATCACATAGATCTATCCAATACAACATAATACGCATGAATTCGTCCTCAAATGCACAAAATTTTGCGTTTCCAGCGAGTTATCAGCGTTTTACCTGAGTCTTGTTGAGAAATATTTGACTCTGTAAATCTGCTTAGAAGCAAGGTTTTGCTTCAAAAGTGCGTTATATGGCAGAATCTAGCACCAAATAAATCATATTTCGTGTTTTTAGAGTGCTATTTGCAGTTTTACAAACACTGGGATGAGTCGAAATCACGCTTTTCCGCGCAGATTTTTTCAATCAGAAAGTTCATATTCCTAATCAGGACCTCATAATATGTATGAATCTATCGACAAAAATATCATATATCGTGTTTTCGGAGCGCTATCTGCAGTTATATGAACTTTGAAATGAGTCAAAATTACCACATTCTGAGCAGTTTTAAAGTATCGCAAATCACATAAATCTATCCAATACAACATAATACACATAAACCCGTCCTCAAATGCACAAAATTCTGCGTTTCCAGCGAGTTATCAGCGGTTTTTCTGAGTCTCGTTGAGGAATTTTTGACTCTGTAAATCTGCTCAGAAGCAAGATTTTGCTTGAAAAGTGCGTTATATGGCAGAATCTAGCACCAAATACATCATATTTCGTGTTTTTAGACTGCTATTTGCAGTTCTACAAACTTTGAGATAGGTCGAAATCACGCTTTTCCGCGCAGATTTTCACAATCAAGATATCATATTACTATTCAGGACCTCATAATATGTATGGATCTATAGACAAGAACATCATATTTCGTGTTTCCGGAGCGCTATCTGCAGTTATATGAAGTT
>CAXDIG010000140.1:0-96622 GCA_963989225.1 Dromius quadrimaculatus
TTCGACTTATTCCAAAGTTTGTAAAACTGCGAATAGCACACTAAACACACTAAATATGATGTATTTGGTGCTAGATTCTGCCATAGAACGCATTTTCGAAGCAAAATCTTGCTTCTGAGCAGATTTACAGAATCAAAAATTTCTCAACAAAACTCAGAAAAAACGCTGATTACTCGCTGGAAACGCATAATTTTGTGCATTTGGAGACGGATTCATGCGTATTATGTTGTATTGGATAGATTTATGTGATTTGCGATACTTTGAAACCGCTGAGAATGTGGTAATTTTGACTTATTTCAAACTTCATATAACTGCAGATAGCGCTCTAAAAACACGAGATATGATGTTTTTGTTGATGGATTCATACATATCATGAGTTTCTGAATAGGAATATGAACTTTTTGATCGTGAAAATTTGCCTGGAAAAGCGTGATTTCGACTTATTCCAAAGTTTGTGAAACTGCGAAAAGCACTCTAAAACCACGAAATATGATGTATTTGGTGCTAGATTCTGCCATATAACGCATTTCTGAAGCAAAATCTTTCTTCTGAGCGGATTTACAGAATCAAAAATTTCTCAACGAAACTCAGAAAAAACGCTTATAACTTGCTGGAAATGCAAAATTTTGTGCATTTGAGGACGGATTCATGCGTATTATGTTGTATTGGATAGATTTATGTGATTTGCGATACTTTGAGACCACTGAGAATGTGGTAATTTTGACTTATTTCAAACTTCATATAACTGCAGATAGCGCTCTGAAAACACGAGATATGATGTTTTTGTTGATGGATATATACATATTATGAGGTCCTGAATGGGAATATGAACTTTTTGATCGTGAATATCTGCCCGGAAAAGCGTGATTTCGACTTATTCCAAAGTTCTTAAAACTGCGAATAGCACTCTAAAAACACGAAATATGATGTATTTGGTGCTAGTTTCTGCCATATAACGCATTTCTGAAGCAAAATCTTGCTTCTGAGCAGATTTACAGAATCAAAAATTTCTCAACGAAACTCTGAAAAAACGCTGATAACTCGCTGGAAACGCGAAATTTTGTGCGGTTGAGGACGGATTCGTGCGTATAATGTTGTATTGGATAGATTTATGTGATTTGCGATACTTTGAAACCGCTGAGAATGTGTTAATTTTGACTTATTTCAAACTTCATATAACTGCAGATAGCGCCCTGAAAACACTAGATATGATGTTTTTGTTGATGGATTCATACATATTATGAGTTCCTGAATAGGAATATGAACTTTTTGATTGTGAAAATCTGTCCGGAAAAGCGTGATTTCGACTTATTCCAAAGTTTGTAAAACTGCGAATAGCACACTAAACACACGAAATATGATGTATTTGGTGCTAGATTCTGCCATAGAACGCATTTTCGAAGCAAAATCTTGCTTCTGAGCAGATTTACAGAATCAAAAATTTCTCAACAAAACTCAGAAAAAACGCTGATTACTCGCTGGAAACGCATAATTTTGTGCATTTGGAGACGGATTCATGCGTATTATGTTGTATTGGATAGATTTATGTGATTTGCGATACTTTGAAACCGCTGAGAATGTGGTAATTTTGACTTATTTCAAACTTCATATAACTGCAGATAGCGCTCTAAAAACACGAGATATGATGTTTCTGTTGATGGATTCATACATATTATGAGTTCTTGAATGGGAATATGAACTTTTTGATTGTGAAAATCTGCCCGGAAAAGCGTGATTTCGACTTATTCCAAAGTTTGTAAGACTGCGAATAGCACTCTAAAAACACAAAATATGATGTATTTGGTGCTAGATTCTGCCATATAACGCATTTCTGAAGCAAAATCTTGCTTGTGAGCAGATTTACAGAATCAAAATTTTCCCAACGAAACTCAGAAAAAACGCTGATACTCGCTGGAAACGCAAAATTTTGTGCATTTGAGGACGGATACATGCGTAATATGTTGTATTTGATAGATTTATGTGATTTGCGATACTTTGAAACCGCTGAGAATGTGTTAATTTTGACTTATTTCAAACTTCATATAACTGCAGATAGCGCCCTGAAAACACTAGATATGATGTTTTTGTTGATGGATTCATACATATTATGAGTTCCTGAATAGGAATATGAACTTTTTGATTGTGAAAATCTGTCCGGAAAAGCGTGATTTCGACTTATTCCAAAGTTTGTAAAACTGCGAATAGCACACTAAACACACTAAATATGATGTATTTGGTGCTAGATTCTGCCATAGAACGCATTTTCGAAGCAAAATCTTGCTTCTGAGCAGATTTACAGAATCAAAAATTTCTCAACAAAACTCAGAAAAAACGCTGATTACTCGCTGGAAACGCATAATTTTGTGCATTTGGAGACGGATTCATGCGTATTATGTTGTATTGGATAGATTTATGTGATTTGCGATACTTTGAAACCGCTGAGAATGTGGTAATTTTGACTTATTTCAAACTTCATATAACTGCAGATAGCGCTCTAAAAACACGAAATATGATGTTTTTGTTGATGGATTCATACATATCATGAGTTTCTGAATAGGAATATGAACTTTTTTGATCGTGAAAATTTGCCTGGAAAAGCGTGATTTCGACTTATTCCAAAGTTTGTGAAACTGCGAAAAGCACTCTAAAACCACGAAATATGATGTATTTGGTGCTAGATTCTGCCATATAACGCATTTCTGAAGCAAAATCTTTCTTCTGAGCGGATTTACAGAATCAAAAATTTCTCAACGAAACTCAGAAAAAACGCTTATAACTTGCTGGAAATGCAAAATTTTGTGCATTTGAGGACGGATTCATGCGTATTATGTTGTATTGGATAGATTTATGTGATTTGCGATACTTTGAGACCACTGAGAATGTGGTAATTTTGACTTATTTCAAACTTCATATAACTGCAGATAGCGCTCTGAAAACACGAGATATGATGTTTTTGTTGATGGATATATACATATTATGAGGTCCTGAATGAGAATATGAACTTTTTGATCGTGAATATCTGCCCGGAAAAGCGTGATTTCGACTTATTCCAAAGTTCTTAAAACTGCGAATAGCACTCTAAAAACACGAAATATGATGTATTTGGTGCTAGTTTCTGCCATATAACGCATTTCTGAAGCAAAATCTTGCTTCTGAGCAGATTTACAGAATCAAAAATTTCTCAACGAAACTCTGAAAAAACGCTGATAACTCGCTGGAAACGCGAAATTTTGTGCGGTTGAGGACGGATTCGTGCGTATAATGTTATATTGGATAGATTTATGTGATTTGCGATACTTTGAAACCGCTGAGAATGTGTTAATTTTGACTTATTTCAAACTTCATATAACTGCAGATAGCGCCCTGAAAACACTAGATATGATGTTTTTGTTGATGGATTCATACATATTATGAGTTCCTGAATAGGAATATGAACTTTTTGATTGTGAAAATCTGTCCGGAAAAGCGTGATTTCGACTTATTCCAAAGTTTGTAAAACTGCGAATAGCACACTAAACACACGAAATATGATGTATTTGGTGCTAGATTCTGCCATAGAACGCATTTTCGAAGCAAAATCTTGCTTCTGAGCAGATTTACAGAATCAAAAATTTCTCAACAAAACTCAGAAAAAACGCTGATTACTCGCTGGAAACGCATAATTTTGTGCATTTGGAGACGGATTCATGCGTATTATGTTGTATTGGATAGATTTATGTGATTTGCGATACTTTGAAACCGCTGAGAATGTGGTAATTTTGACTTATTGCAAACTTCATATTACTGCAGATAGCGCTCTGAAAACACGGGATATGATGTTTTTGTTGATGGATTCATACATATTATGAGGTCCTGAATAGGAATATGAACTTTTTGATTGTGAAAATCTGCCCGGGAAAGCGTGATTTCGACTTATTCCAAAGTTTGTAAAACTGCGAATAGCACTCTAAAAACACGAAATATGATGTATTTGGTGCTGGATTCTGCCATATAACGAATTTCTGAAGCAAAATCTTGCTTCTGAGCAGATTGACAGAATCAAAAATTTCTCAACGAGACTCAGGAAAAACGCTGATAACTCGCTGGAAACGCAAAATTTTGTGCATTTGAGGACAGATTCATGCGTATTATGTTGTATTGGATAGATTTATGTGATTTGCCATACTTTGAAACCGCTTAGAATGTGGTAATTTTGACTTATTTCAAACTTCATATAACTGCAGATCGCGCTCTGAAACACGAGAAATGATGTTTTTGTTGATGGATTCATACATATTATGAGTTCCTGAATAGGAATATGAACTTTTCGATTGTGAAAATCTGCCCGGAAAAGCGTGATTTCGAGTTATTCCAAAGTTTGTAAAACTGCGAATAGCACTCCAAACACACGAAATATGATGTATTTGGTGCTAGATTCCGCCATATAACGCATTTCCGAAGCAAAATCTTGCTTCTGAGCAGATTTACAGAATCAAAAATTTCTCATCGAAACTCAGAAAAAACGCTGATAACTCGCTGGAAACGCGAAATTTTGTGCATTTGAGGACAGATTCAAGCGTATTATGTTGTATTGGATAGATTTATGTGATTTGCGATACTTGAAACTGCTGAGAATGTGGTAATTTTGACTTATTTCAAACTTCATATAACTGCAGATAGCGCTCTGAAAACACGATATATGATGTTTTTGTTGATGGATTTATACATATCATGAGGTTCTGAATAGGAATATGAACTTTTTGATTGTGAAAATCTGCCCGGAGAAGCGTGATTTCGACTTATTCCAAAGTTTGTGAAACTGCGAAGAGCACACTAAAAACACGAAATATGATGTATTTTGTGCTAGATTCTGCCACATAACGCATTTCTGAAGCAAAATCTTGCTTCTGAGCGGATTAACAGAATCAAAAATTTCTAAACGAAACTCAGAAAAAAAGCTGGTAACTTGCTGGAAACGCGAAATTTTGTGCGGTTGAGGACGGATTCGTGCGTATAATGTTGTATTGGATAGATTTATGTGATTTGCGATACTTTGAAACCGCTGAGAATGTAGTAATTTTGACTTATTTCAAACTCCATATTACTGCAGATAGCGCTCTGAAAACACGGGATATGATGTTTTTGTTGATGGATTCATACATATTATGAGGTCCTGAATAGGAATATGAACTTTTTGATTGTGAAAATCTGCCCGGGAAAGCGTGATTTCGACTTATTCCAAAGTTTGTAAAAACTGCGAATAGCACTCTAAAAACACGAAATATGATGTATTTGGTGCTGGATTCTGCCATATAACGAATTTCTGGAGCAAAATCTTGCTTCTGAGCAGATTGACAGAATCAAAAATTTCTCAACGAGACTCAGGAAAAACGCTGATAACTCGCTGGAAACGCAAAATTTTGTGCATTTGAGGACAGATTCATGCGTATTATGTTGTATTGGATAGATTTATGTGATTTGCCATACTTTGAAACCGCTTAGAATGTGGTAATTTTGACTTATTTCAAACTTCATATAACTGCAGATCGCGCTCTGAAAACACGAGAAATGATGTTTTTGTTGATGGATTCATACATATTATGAGTTCCTGAATAGGAATATGAACTTTTCGATTGTGAAAATCTGCCCGGAAAAGCGTGATTTCGAGTTATTCCAAAGTTTGTAAAACTGCGAATAGCACTCCAAACACACGAAATATGTTGTATTTGGTGCTAGATTCCGCCATATAACGCATTTCCGAAGCAAAATCTTGCTTCTGAGCAGATTTACAGAATCAAAAATTTCTCAACGAAACTCAGAAAAAACGCTGATAACTCGCTGGAAACGCGAAATTTTGTGCATTTGAGGACAGATTCAAGCGTATTATGTTGTATTGGATAGATTTATGTGATTTGCGATACTTTGAAACTGCTGAGAATGTGGTAATTTTGACTTATTTCAAACTTCATATAACTGCAGATAGCGCTCTGAAAACACGATATATGATGTTTTTGTTGATGGATTTATACATATTATGAGGTTCTGAATAGGAATATGAACTTTTTGATTGTGAAAATCTGCCGGAGAAGCGTGATTTCGACTTATTCCAAAGTTTGTGAAACTGCGAAGAGCACACTAAAAACACGAAATATGATGTATTTTGTGCTAGATTCTGCCACATAACGCATTTCTGAAGCAAAATCTTGCTTCTGAGCAGATTAACAGAATCAAAAATTTCTAAACGAAACTCAGAAAAAAAGCTGGTAACTCGCTGGAAACGCAAAATTTTGTGCATTTGAGGATGGATTCATGCGTATTATGTTGTATTGGATAGATTTATGTCATTTGCGATACTTTGAAACCGCTGAGAATGTGGTAATTTTGACTTATTTCAAACTTCATATTACTGCAGATAGCGCTCTGAAAACACGAGATATGATTTTTTTGTTGATGGATTCACACATATTATGAGGTATTGAATAGGAATATGAACTTTTTGATTGTGAAAATTTGCCTGGAAAAGCGTGATCTCGACTTATTCCAAAGTTTGTAAAACTGCGAATAGCACTCTAAACACACGAAATATGATGTATTTGGTGCTAGATTCTGCTATATAACGCATTTTTGGAGCAAAATCTTGCTTCTGAGCAGATTTACAGAATCAAAAATTTCTCAACGAAACTCGGAAAAAACGCTGATAACTCGCTGGAAACGCAAAATTTTGTGCATTCGAGGACGGATTCATGCGTATTATGTTGTATTGGACAGATTTATGTGATTTGCGATACTTTGAAACCGCTGAGAATGTGGTGATTTTGACTTATTTCAAAGTTCATATAACTGCAGATAGCGCTCTGAAAACACAAGATATGATGTTTCTGTTGATGGATTCATACATATTATGAGTTCTTGAATGGGAATATGAACTTTTTGATTGTGAAAATCTGCCCGGAGAAGCGTGATTTCGACTTATTCCAAAGTTTGTAGAACTGCGAATAGCACTCTAAACACACAAAATATGATGTATTTGGTGCTAGATTCTGCTATATAACGCATTTCCGAAGCAAAATCTTGCTTCTGAGCAGATTTACAGAATCAAAAATTTCTCAACGAAACTCAGAAAAAACGCTGATAACTCGCTGGAAACACAAAATTTTGTGCATTTGAGGACAGATTCATGCGTATTATGTTGTATTGGATAGATTTATGTGATTTGCGATACTTTGAAACCGCTGAGAATGTGGTGATTTTGACTTATTTCAAACTTCATATAACTGCAGATAGCGCTCTGAAAACACAAGATATGATGTTTCTGTTGATGGATTCATACATATTATGAGTTCTTGAATGGGAATATGAACTTTTTGATTGTGAAAATCTGCCCGGAAAAGCGTGATTTCGACTTATTCCAAAGTTTGTAAAACTGCGAATAGCACTTTAAAAACACAAAATATGATGTATTTGGTGCTAGATTCTGCCATATAACGCATTTCTGAAGCAAAATCTTGCTTGTGAGCAGATTTACAGAATCAAAATTCTCCCAACGAAACTTAGAAAAAACGCTGATACTCGCTGGAAACGCAAAATTTTGTGCATTTGAGGACGGATTCATGCGTAATATGTTGTATTGGATAGATTTATGTGATTTGCGATACTTTGAAACCGCTGAGAATGTGGTAATTTTGACTTATTTCAAACTTCATATAACTGCAGATAGCGCTCTGAAAACACGAGATATGATGTTTTTGTTGATGGATTCATACATATTATGAGTTCCTGAATAGGAATATGAACTTTTTGATTGTGAAAATCTGTCCGGAAAAGCGTGATTTCGACTCATTCCAAAGTTTGTAAAACTGCGAATAGCACACTAAACACACGAAATATGATGTATTTGGTGCTAGATTCTGCCATAGAACGCATTTTCGAAGCAAAATCTTGCTTCTGAGCAGATTTACAGAATCAAAAATTTCTCAACAAAACTCAGAAAAAACGCTGATTACTCGCTGGAAACGCATAATTTTGTGCATTTGGAGACGGATTCATGCGTATTATGTTGTATTGGATAGATTTATGTGATTTGCGATACTTTGAAACCGCTGAGAATGTGGTAATTTTGACTTATTTCAAACTTCATATAACTGCAGATAGCGCTCTAAAAACACGAGATATGATGTTTTTGTTGATGGATTCATACATATTATGAGTTTCTGAATAGGAATATGAACTTTTTGATCGTGAAAATTTGCCTGGAAAAGCGTGATTTCGACTTATTCCAAAGTTTGTGAAACTGCGAAAAGCACTCTAAAACCACGAAATATGATGTATTTGGTGCTAGATTCTGCCATATAACGCATTTCTGAAGCAAAATCTTGCTTCTGAGCAGATTTACAGAATCAAAAATTTCTCAACGAGACTCAGAAAAAACGCTGATAACCCGCTGTGAACGCAAAATTTTGTGCATTTGAGGACAGTTTCATGCGTATTATGTTGTATTGGATAGATTTATGTGATTTGCGATTCTTTGAAACCGCTGAGAATGTGATAATTTTGACTTATTTCAAACTTAATATAACTGCAGATAGCGCACTGAAAACACGAGAAATGTGTTTCTGTTGATGAATTCATACATATTATGAGTTCTTGAATAGGAATATGAACTTTTTGATTGTGAAAATCTGCCCGGAAAAGCGTGATTTCGACTTATTCCAAAGTTTGTAAAACTGCGAATAGCACTCTAAAAACACAAAAATATGATGTATTTGGTGCTAGATTCTGCCATATAACGTATTCTTGAAGCAAAATCTTGCTTCTGAGCAGATTTACAGAATAAAAAATTTCTCAACGAAACTCAGGAAAAACGCTGATAACTCGCTGGAAACGCAAAATTTTGTGCCTTTGAGGACGGATTCATGCGTATTATGTTATATTGGATAGATTCATGTGATTTGCCATACTTTGAAACCGCTGAGAATGTGGTAATTTGCCCGGGAAAGCGTGATTTCGACTTATTCCAAAGTTTGTAAAACTGCGAATAGCACTCTAAAAACACAAAATATGATGTATTTGGTGTTAGATTCTACCATATAACGCATTTCTAAAGCAAAATCTTGTTTCTGAATCAAAAATTTCTCAACGAGACTCAGGAAACACGCCGATAACTCGCCAGAAACGCAAAATTTTTGTGCATTTGAGGAGAGATTCATGCGTATTAAGTTATATTGGATAGATTTATGTGATTTGCGATACTTTGAAACCTCTTAGAATGTGGTAATTTTGACTTATTTCAAACTTCATATAACTGCAGATCGCGCTCTGAAAACACGAGATATGATGTTTTTGTTGATGGATTCATACATATCATGAGTTCCTGAATAGGATTATGAACTTTTTGATCGTGAAAATTTGCCCGAAAAAGCGTGATTTCGACTTATTCCAAAGTTTGTAAAACTGCGAATAGCACTCTAAAAACACGAAATATGATGTATTTGGTGCAAGATTCTGCCATATAACTCATTTCTGAAGCAAAATCTTGCTGCTGAGCGGATTTACAGAATCAAAAATCTCTCAACGAAACTCAGAAAAAACGCTGATAACTCGCTGGAAATGCAAAATTTTGTGCACTTTAGGACGGATTCATGCGTATCATGTTGTATTGGATAGATTTATGTGATTTGCGATACTTTGAAACCGCTGAGAATGTGGTAATTTTGACTTATTTCAAACTTCATATAACTGCAGATCGCGCTCTGAAAACACGAGAAATGATGTTTTTGATGATGGATTCATACATATTATGAGTTCCTGAATAGGAATATGAACTTTTTGATTGTGAAAATCTGCCCGGAAAAGCGTGATTTCGACTTGTTCCAAAGTTTGAAAAACTGCGAATAGCACTCTAAACACACGGAATATGATGTATTCGGTGCTAGATTCTGCCATAAAACGCATTTTCGAAGCAAAATCTTGCTTCTGAGCAGATTTATAGAATCAAAAATTTCTCAACAAAACTCAGAAAAAACGCTGATAACTCGCTGGAAACGCAAAATTTTGTGCATTTGAAGACGGATTCATGCGTATTATGTTGTATTGGATAGATTTATGTGATTTGCGATAATTTGAAACCGCTGAGAATGTGGTAATTTTGACTTATTTCAAACTTCATATAACTGCAGATAGCGCTCTGAAAACACGAGATATGGTGTTTTTGTTGATGGATTCATACATATTATGAGTTCCTGAATGGGAATATGAACTTTTTGACCGTGGAAATTTGCCCGGAAAAGCGTGATTCCGACTTATTCCAAAGTTTGTAAAACTGTGAATAGCACTCTAAAACCACGAGATATGATGTATTTGGTGCTAGATTTTGCCATATAACGCATTTCAAAAGCAAAATCTTGCTTCTGAGCGGATTTACAGAATCAAGAATTTCTCAACGATACTCAGAAAAAACGCTGATAAATCGCTGAAAATTCAAAATTTTGTGCATTTGAGGACGGATTCATGCGTATTATGTTGTATTGGATAGATTTATGTGATTTGCGATACTTTGAAATCACTGAGAATGTGGTAATTTTGACTTATTTCAAACTTCATATAACTGCAGATCGCGCTCTGAAAACACAAGAAATGATGTTTTTGTTGATGAATTCATACATATTATGAGTTCTTGAATAGGAATATGAACTTTTTGATTGTGAAAATCTGCCTGGAAAAGCGTGATTTCGACTTATTCCAAAGTTTGTAAAACTGCGAATAGCACTCTAAAAAACATGAAATATGATGTATTTGGTGCTAGATTCTGCCATATTACGCATTTCTGAAGCAAAATCTTGCTTCTGAGCAGATTGACAGAATCAAAAATTTCTCAACAAAACTCAGAAAAAACGCTGATAACTCGCTGGAAACGCAAAATTTTGTGCATTTGAGGACGGATTCATGCGTATTATGTTGTATTGGATAGATTTATGTGATTTGCGATACTTCGAAAACGCTGAGAATGTGGTAATTTTGACTTATTGCAAACTTCATATAACTGCAGATAGCGCTCTGAAAACACGAGATATGAAGTTTTTGTTGATGGATTCATACATATTATGAGTTCCTGAATAGGATTATGAACTTTTTGATCGTGGAAATTTGCCCGGAAAAGCGTGATTTCGACTTATTTCAAAGTTAGTAAAACTGCGAATAGCACTCTAAAAACACGAAATATGATGTATTTGGTGCTAGATTCTGCAATATAACGCATTTCTGAAGCAAAATCTTGCTTCTGAGCAGATTTACAGAATCAAAAATCTCTCAACGAAACTCAGAAAAAACGCTGATAACTCGCTGGAAATGCAGAATTTTGTGCATTTGAGGACAGATTCATGCGTATTATGTTGTATTGGAAATATTTATGTGATTTGCGATACTTTGAAACCGCTGAGAATGTGGTAATTTTGACTCATTTCAAACTTCATATAACTGCAGATCGCGCTCTGAAAACACAAGAAATGATGTTCTTGTTGATGGATTTATACATATTATGAGTTCTTGAATAGGAATATGAACTTTTTGATCGTGAATATCTGCCCGGAAAAGCGTGATTTCGACCTATTCCAAAGTTTGTAAAAATGGGAATAGCACTCTAAAAACACGAAATATGATGTATTTGGTGCTAGATTCTGCCATATAACGCATTTCTGAAGCAAAATCTTGCTTCTGAGCAGATTTACAGAATCAAAAATTTCTCAACGAAACTTAGAAACTCGCTGATAACTCGCTGGAAACGCAAAATTTTGTGCATTTGAGGACGGATTCATGCGAATTATGTTGTATTGGATAGATTTATGTGATTTGCGATACTTTGAAACCGCTGAGAATGTGGCAATTTTGACTTATTTCAAACTTCATATAACTGCAGATAGCGCTCTGAAAACACAAGATATGATGTTTTTGTTGATGGATTCATACATATTATGAGTTCCTGAATAGGAATATGAACTTTTTGATTGTGAAAATCTGCTTGGAAAAGCGTGATTTCGACTTATTCCAAGGTTTGTAAAACTGCGAATAGCACTCTAAAAACACGAAATATGATGTATTTGGTGCTAGATTCTACCATATAAGGCATTTCTAAAGCAAAATCTTGCTTCTGAGCAGATTTACAGAATCAAAAATTTCTCAACGAAACTCAGAAAAAACGCTGATAACTCGCTGAGAAAGCAAAATTTTGTGCATTTGAGGACGGATTTATGCGTATAATGTTGTATTGGATAGATTTATGTGATTTGCGATACTTTAAAACCGCTGAGAATATGGTAATTTTGACTTATTTCAAACTTCATATTACTGCAGATAGCGCTCTGAAAACACGAGATATGATGTTTTTGTTGATGGATTCATACATATTATGAGGTCCTGAATAGGAATATGAACTTTTTGATTGTGAAAATCTGCTCGGAAAAGCGTGATTTCGACTTATTCCAAGGTTTGTAAAACTGCGAATAGCACTGTAAAAACACGAAATATGATGTATTTGGTGCTAGATTCTGCCATATAAGGCATTTCTAAAGCAAAATCTTGTTTCTGAGCAGATTTACAGAATCAAAAATTTCTCAACGAAACTCAGAAAAAACGCTGATAACTCGCTGGGAAAGCAAAATTTTGTGCATTTGATGACGGATTCACGCGTATTATGTTGTATTGGATAGATTTATGTGATTTGCGATGCTTTGAAACCGCTGAGAATGTGGTAATTTTGACTTATTTCAAACTTCATATTACAGCAGATAGCGCTCTGAAAACACGAGATATGAAGTTTTTGTTGACGGATTCATACATATCATGAGGTCCTGAATAGGAATATGAACTTTTTGATTGTGAAAATCTGCTCGGAAAAGCGTGATTTCGACTTATTCCAAAGTTTGTAAAACTGCGAATAGCACTCTGAACACACGAAATATGATGTATTTGGTGCTGGATTCTGCCATAAAACGCATTTCCAAAGCAAAATCTTGCTTCTGAGCAGATTTACAGAATCAAAAATTTCTCAACGAGGCTCAGGAGAAACCTTGATTACTCGCTGGAAATGCAAAATTTTGTGCATTTGAGGACGGATTCATGCGTATTATGTTGTATTGGATAGATTTATGTGATTTGCGATACTTTGAAACCACTGAGAATGTGGTAATTTTGACTTATTTCAAACTTCATATAACTGCAGATCGCCTTCTGAAAACACAAGAAATGTTGTTTTTGTTGATGGATTCATACATATCATGAGTTCTTGAATAGGAATATGAAATTTTTGATTGTGAAAATCTGCCCGGAAAAGCGTGATTTCGACTTTTTCCAAAGTTTGTAAAACTGCGAATAGCACTCTAAAAACACGAAATATGATGTATTTGGTGCTAGATTCTGCCATATAACGCATTTCTGGAGCAAAATCTTGCTTCTGAGCAGATTAACAGAATCAAAAATTTCTCAACGAAACTCAGAAAAAACGCTGATTACTCGCTGGAAACGCAAAATTTTGTGCATTTGAGGACGGATTTATGCGTATTATGTTGTATTGGATAGATTCATGTGATTTGCGATACTTTGGAACCGCTGAGAATGTGGTAATTTTGACTTATTTCAAACTTCATATAACTGCAGATAGCGCTCTGAAAACACGAGATATGATGTTTTTGTTGATGGATTCATACATATTATGAGTTCCTGAGATTATGAACTCTTTGATCGTGGAAATTTGCCCGGAAAAGCGTGATTTCGACTTATTCTAAAGTTTGTAAAGCTGCGAATAGCACTCTAAAAACACGAAATATGATGTATTTGGTGCTAGATTCTGCCATATAACGCATTTCTGAAGCAAAATCTTGCTTCTGAGCGGATTTACAGAATCAAAAATTTCTCAACGAAACTCAGAAAAAACGCTGATAACTCGCTGGAAATGCAAAATTTTGTGCATTTGAGGACGGATTCAGGCGTATTATGTTGTATTGGATAGATTTATGTGATTTGCGATACTTTGAAACCGCTGAGAATGTGGTAATTTTGACTTATTTCAAACTTCATATAACTGCAGATAGCGCTCTGAAAACACGAGATATAATGTTTTTGTTGATGAATTCATACATATTATGAGTTCCTGAATAGGAATATGAACTTTTTGATTGTGAAAATCTGCCCGGAAAAGCGTGATTTCGACTTATTCCAAAGTTTGTAAGACTGCGAATAGCACTCTAAAAACACGAGATATGATGTATTTGGTGCTAGACTCTGCCATATAACGCATTTCTGAAGCAAAATCTTGCTTCTGAGCAGATTTACAGAATCCAAAATTTCTCAACGAGACTTAGAAAAAACGAGGATAACTTGCTGGAAACGCAGAATTTTGTGCATTTGAGGACAGATTCATGCGTATTATGTTGTATTGGATAGATTTATGTGATTTGCGATACTTTGAAACCGCTGAGAATGTGGTAATTTTGACTTATTTCAAACTTCATATAACTGCGGATAGCGCTCTGAAAACACGAGATATGATGTTTTTGTTGATGGATTCATACATATTATGAGTTCCTGAGATTATGAACTCTTTGATCGTGGAAATTTGCCCGGAAAAGCGTGATTTCGACTTATTCTAAAGTTTGTAAAGCTGCGAATAGCACTCTAAAAACACGAAATATGATGTATTTGGTGCTAGATTCTGCCATATAACGCATTTCTGAAGCAAAATCTTGCTTCTGAGCGGATTTACAGAATCAAAAATTTCTCAACGAAACTCAGAAAAAACGCTGATAACTCGCTGGAAATGCAAAATTTTGTGCATTTGAGGACGGATTCAGGCGTATTATGTTGTATTGGATAGATTTATGTGATTTGCGATACTTTGAAACCGCTGAGAATGTGGTAATTTTGACTTATTTCAAACTTCATATAACTGCAGATAGCGCTCTGAAAACACGAGATATAATGTTTTTGTTGATGAATTCATACATATTATGAGTTCCTGAATAGGAATATGAACTTTTTGATTGTGAAAATCTGCCCGGAAAAGCGTGATTTCGACTTATTCCAAAGTTTGTAAGACTGCGAATAGCACTCTAAAACACGAGATATGATGTATTTGGTGCTAGACTCTGCCATATAACGCATTTCTGAAGCAAAATCTTGCTTCTGAGCAGATTTACAGAATCCAAAATTTCTCAACGAGACTTAGAAAAAACGAGGATAACTTGCTGGAAACGCAGAATTTTGTGCATTTGAGGACAGATTCATGCGTATTATGTTGTATTGGATAGATTTATGTGATTTGCGATACTTTGAAACCGCTGAGAATGTGGTAATTTTGACTTATTTCAAACTTCATATAACTGCAGATAGCGCTCTGAAAACACGAGATATAATGTTTTTGTTGATGGATTCATACATATTATGAGGTCCTAAATAGATATATGAACTTTTTGATTGTGAAAATCTGCTCGGAAAAGCGTGATTTCGACTTATTCCAAAGTTTGTAAAACTGCGAATAGCACTCTAAAAACACAAAATATGATGTATTTGGTCTGGACTCTGCCATATAACGCATTTTTGATGCAAAATCTTGCTACTAAGCAGATTTACAGAATCAAAAATTTCTCAACGAAACTCAGAAAAAACGCTGATAACTCGCTGGGAAAGAAAAATTTTGTGCATTTGAGGACGGATTAATGCGTATTATGTTGTATTGGATAGATTTATGTGCTTTGCGATACTTTGAAACCGCTGAGAATGTGGTAATTTTGATCTATTTCAAACTTCATATTACTACAGATAGCGCTCTGAAAACACAAGAAATGATGTTTTTGTTGATGGATTCATACATATTATGAGTTCTTGAATAGGAATATGAACTTTTTGATTGTGAAAATCTGCCCGGAAAAGCGTGATTTCGACTTATTCCAAAGTTTGTAAAACTGCAAATAGCACTCTTATCACACGAGATATGATGCATTTGGTGCTGGATTCTGCCATATAACGCATTTCTGAAGCAAAATCTTGTTTCTGAGCAGATTCACAGAATCAAAAATTTCTCAACGAAACTCAGAAAAAAACGCTGATAACTTGCTGGAAACGCAAAATTTTGTGCATTTGAGGACGGATTCATGCGTTTTATGTTGTATTGGATAGATTTATGTGATTTGCGATACTTTGGGACCGCTGAGAATGTGGTAATTTTAACTTATTTCAAACTTCATATAACTGCAGATAGCGCTCTAAAAACACGAGATATGATGTTCTTGTTGATGGATTCATACATATTATGAGTTCCTGAATAGGAATATGAACTTTTTGATTGTGAAAATTTGCCCGGAGAAGCATGATTTCGACTTATTCCAAAGTTTGTAAAACTGCGAATAGCACTCTTAAAACACGAAATATGATGTATTTGGTGATAGATCCTGCAATATAACGCATTTATGAAGAAAAAATCTTGCTTTTGAGCAGATTTACAAAATCAAAAATTTCTCAACGAAACTCAGAAAAAACGCTGATAACTCGCTGGAAACGCAGAATTTTGTGCATTCGAGAACGGATATATGCGTATTATGTTGTATTGGATAGATTTATGAGATTTGCGATACTTTGAAACGCTGAGAATGTGGTAATTTTGACTTATTTCAAACTTCATATAACTGCAGATAGCGCTCTGAAAACACGAGATATGATGTTCTTGTTGATGAATTCATACATATTATGAGTTCCTGAATAGGAATATGAACTTTTTGATTGTGAAAATCTGCCCGGAAAATCGTGATTTCGACTTATTCCAAAGTTTGTAAAACTGCGAATAGGACTCTAAAAACACGAAATATGATGTATTTGGTGCCAGATTCTGTCATATAACGCATTTCTGAAGCAAAATCTTGCTTCTGAGCAGATTTACAGAATCAAAAATTGCTCAACGAAACTCAGAAAAAACGCTGATAACTCGCTGGAAACGCAAAATTTTGTGCATTTGAGGACGGATTTATGCGTATTATGTTGTATTGGATAGATTCATGTGATTTGCGATACTTTGGAACCGCTGAGAATGTGGTAATTTTGACTTATTTCAAACTTCATATAACTGCAGATAGCGCTCTGAAAACACGAGATATGATGTTTTTGTTGATGGATTCATACATATTATGAGTTCCTGAGATTATGAACTCTTTGATCGTGGAAATTTGCCCGGAAAAGCGTGATTTCGACTCATTCTAAAGTTTGTAAAGCTGCGAATAGCACTCTAAAAACACGAAATATGATGTATTTGGTGCTAGATTCTGCCATATAACGCATTTCTGAAGCAAAATCTTGCTTCTGAGCGGATTTACAGAATCAAAAATTTCTCAACGAAACTCAGAAAAAACGCTGATAACTCGCTGGAAATGCAAAATTTTGTGCATTTGAGGACGGATTCAGGCGTATTATGTTGTATTGGATAGATTTATGTGATTTGCGATACTTTGAAACCGCTGAGAATGTGGTAATTTTGACTTATTTCAAACTTCATATAACTGCAGATAGCGCTCTGAAAACACGAGATATAATGTTTTTGTTGATGGATTCATACATATTATGAGTTCCTGAATAGGAATATGAACTTTTTGATTGTGAAAATCTGCCCGGAAAAGCGTGATTTCGACTTATTCCAAAGTTTGTAAGACTGCGAATAGCACTCTAAAAACACGAGATATGATGTATTTGGTGCTAGACTCTGCCATATAACGCATTTCTGAAGCAAAATCTTGCTTCTGAGCAGATTTACAGAATCCAAAATTTCTCAACGAGACTTAGAAAAAACGAGGATAACTTGCTGGAAACGCAGAATTTTGTGCATTTGAGGACAGATTCATGCGTATTATGTTGTATTGGATAGATTTATGTGATTTGCGATACTTTGAAACCGCTGAGAATGTGGTAATTTTGACTTATTTCAAACTTCATATAACTGCGGATAGCGCTCTGAAAACACGAGATATGATGTTTTTGTTGATGGATTCATACATATTATGAGTTCCTGAGATTATGAACTCTTTGATCGTGGAAATTTGCCCGGAAAAGCGTGATTTCGACTTATTCTAAAGTTTGTAAAGCTGCGGATAGCACTCTAAAAACACGAAATATGATGTATTTGGTGCTAGATTCTGCCATATAACGCATTTCTGAAGCAAAATCTTGCTTCTGAGCGGATTTACAGAATCAAAAATTTCTCAACGAAACTCAGAAAAAACGCTGATAACTCGCTGGAAATGCAAAATTTTGTGCATTTGAGGACGGATTCAGGCGTATTATGTTGTATTGGATAGATTTATGTGATTTGCGATACTTTGAAACCGCTGAGAATGTGGTAATTTTGACTTATTTCAAACTTCATATAACTGCAGATAGCGCTCTGAAAACACGAGATATAATGTTTTTGTTGATGGATTCATACATATTATGAGGTCCTAAATAGATATATGAACTTTTTGATTGTGAAAATCTGCTCGGAAAAGCGTGATTTCGACTTATTCCAAAGTTTGTAAAACTGCGAATAGCACTCTAAAAACACAAAATATGATGTATTTGGTCTGGACTCTGCCATATAACGCATTTTTGATGCAAAATCTTGCTACTAAGCAGATTTACAGAATCAAAAATTTCTCAACGAAACTCAGAAAAAACGCTGATAACTCGCTGGGAAAGAAAAATTTTGTGCATTTGAGGACGGATTAATGCGTATTATGTTGTATTGGATAGATTTATGTGCTTTGCGATACTTTGAAACCGCTGAGAATGTGGTAATTTTGATTTATTTCAAACTTCATATTACTACAGATAGCGCTCTGAAAACACAAGAAATGATGTTTTTGTTGATGGATTCATACATATTATGAGTTCTTGAATAGGAATATGAACTTTTTGATTGTGAAAATCTGCCCGGAAAAGCGTGATTTCGACTTATTCCAAAGTTTGTAAAACTGCAAATAGCACTCTTATCACACGAGATATGATGCATTTGGTGCTGGATTCTGCCATATAACGCATTTCTGAAGCAAAATCTTGTTTCTGAGCAGATTCACAGAATCAAAAATTTCTCAACGAAACTCAGAAAAAACGCTGATAACTTGCTGGAAACGCAAAATTTTGTGCATTTGAGGACGGATTCATGCGTTTTATGTTGTATTGGATAGATTTATGTGATTTGCGATACTTTGGGACCGCTGAGAATGTGGTAATTTTAACTTATTTCAAACTTCATATAACTGCAGATAGCGCTCTAAAAACACGAGATATGATGTTCTTGTTGATGGATTCATACATATTATGAGTTCCTGAATAGGAATATGAACTTTTTGATTGTGAAAATTTGCCCGGAGAAGCATGATTTCGACTTATTCCAAAGTTTGTAAAACTGCGAATAGCACTCTGAAAACACGAAATATGATGTATTTGGTGATAGATCCTGCAATATAACGCATTTATGAAGAAAAATCTTGCTTTTGAGCAGATTTACAAAATCAAAAATTTCTCAACGAAACTCAGAAAAAACGCTGATAACTCGCTGGAAACGCAGAATTTTGTGCATTCGAGAACGGATATATGCGTATTATGTTGTATTGGATAGATTTATGAGATTTGCGATACTTTGAAACGCTGAGAATGTGGTAATTTTGACTTATTTCAAACTTCATATAACTGCAGATAGCGCTCTGAAAACACGAGATATGATGTTCTTGTTGATGAATTCATACATATTATGAGTTCCTGAATAGGAATATGAACTTTTTGATTGTGAAAATCTGCCCGGAAAATCGTGATTTCGACTTATTCCAAAGTTTGTAAAACTGCGAATAGGACTCTAAAAACACGAAATATGATGTATTTGGTGCCAGATTCTGTCATATAACGCATTTCTGAAGCAAAATCTTGCTTCTGAGCAGATTTACAGAATCAAAAATTGCTCAACGAAACTCAGAAAAAACGCTGATAACTCGCTGGAAACGCAAAATTTTGTGCATCTGAGGACGGATTCATGCGTATTATGTTGTATTGGATAGATTTATGTGATTTGCGATACTTTGAAACCGCTGAGAATGTGGTAATTTTGACTTATTCAAACTTCATATAACTGCAGATAGCGCTCTGAAAACACGAGATATGATGTTTTTGTTAATTGATTCATACATATTATGAGTTCTTGAATAGGAATATGTACTTTTTGATTGTGAAAATCGGCCTGGAAAAGCGTGATTTTGACTTATTTCAAAGTTTGTAAGACTGCGAGTAGCACTCTAAAAACACAAAATATGATGTATTTGGTGCTAGATTCTGCATATAATGCATTTTTGAAGCATATTCTTGCTTCTGAGCAGATTTACAGAATCGAAAATTTCTCAACGATACTCAGAAAAAACGCTGATAACTCGCTGGAAACGCAAAATTTTGTGCATTTGAGGACGGAATCATGCGTATTATGTTGTATTGGATAGATTTATGTGATTTGCGATACTTTGAAACCGCTGAGAATGTGCTTATTTTGACTTATTTCAAACTTCATTAAACTGCATATAGCGCTCTGAAAACACGAGATATGATGTTTTTGTTGATGGATTCATACATATTATGAGTTCTTGAAAAGGAATATGAACTTTTTGATAGTGAAAATCTGCCCGGAAAAGCGTGATTTCGACTGCTTCCAGAGTTTGTAAAACTGCGAAGAGCACTCTAAAAACACGAAATATGATGTATTTGGTGCTAGATTTTGTCATATAACGCATTTCTAAAGCAAAATCTTGCTTCTGAGCAGATTTACAAAATCAAAAATTTCTCAACGAAACTCAGAAAAAACGCTGATAACTCATTGGAAACGTAAAATTTTGTGCATTTGAGGACGGATTCATGCGTATTTTGTTGTATTGGATAGATTTATGTGATTTGCGATACTTTGAAACCGCTGAGAATGTGGTAATTTTGACTTATTTCAAACTTCATATAACTGCAGGTAGCGCTCTTAAAACACGAGATATGATGTTTTTGTTGATGGATTCATACATATTATGAGTTCCTGAATAGAAATATGAACTTTTTGATTGCGAAAATCTGCCCGGAAAAGCGTGATTTTGACTTATACCAAAGTTTGTAGAACCGCGAATAGCACTCTAAAAACACGAAAAATGATTTATTTGGTGCTAGATTCTGCCATATAACGCATTTCTAAAGCAAAATCTTGCTTCTGAGCAAATTTACAGAATCAAAAATTTCTCAACAAAACTCAGAAAAAACGCTGATAACTCGCTGGAAACGCAAAATTTTGTGCATTTGAGAACGGATTCATGCGTATTATGTTGTATTGGATAGATTTATGTGATTTGCGATACCTTGAAACCGCTGAGAATGTGGTAATTTTGACTTATTTCAAACTTCATATAACTGCAGATAGCGCTCTGAAAACACGAGATATGATGTTCTTGTTGATGGATTTATACATATTATGAGTTCTTGAATAGGAATGTGAACGTTTTGATTGTGAGAATCTGCCCGGAGAAGCGTGATTTCGACTTATTCCAAAGTTTGTAAAACTGCGAGTAGCACTCTAAAAACACAAAATATGATGTATTTGGTGCTAGGTTCTGCCATATAACGCATTTCGGAAACAAAATCTTGCTTCTGAGCAGATTTACAGAATCAAAAATTTCCCAACGAGACTCAGAATAAACGCTGATAACTAACTGGAACCGCAAAATTTTGTGCATTTGAGGACAGATTCATGCGTATTATGTTGTATTGGATAGATTTATGTGATTTGCGATACTTTCAAACCGCTGAGAATGTGGTAATTTTGACTTACTTCAAACTTCATATAACTGCAGAGAGCGCTCTGAAAACACACGATATGATGTTTTTGTTGATGTATTCATACATATTATGAGGTCCTGAATAGGAATATGAACTTTTTGATTGTGAAAATCTGCCCGGAAAGCGTGATTTCGACTTATTCCAAAGTTTGTAAAACTGCAAATAGCACTCTAAAAACACAAAATATGATGTATTTAATGCTAGATTCTGCCATATAACGCATTTCTGAAGCAAAATCTTCCTTCTGAGCAGATTTACAGAATCAAAAATTTCTCAACGAAATTCAGAAAAAATGCTGATAACTCGCTGGAAACGCAAAATTTTGTGCATTTGAGGACGGATTCATGCGTATTATGTTGTATTTGATAGATTTATGTGATTTGCGATACTTTGAAACCGCTGAGAATGTGGTAATTTTGACTTATTTCAAACTTCATATAACTGCAGATAGCGCTCTGAAAACACAAGATATGATGTTTTTGTTGATGGATTCATACATATTATGAGGTCCTGAATAGGATTATGAACTTTTTGACTGTAAAAACTTGCCCGGAAAAGCGTGATTTCGACTTATTCCAAAGTTTGTAAAACTGCAAATAGCACTCTAAAAACACAAAATATGATGTATTTGATGCTAGATTCTGCCATATAACGCATTTCTGAAGCAAAATCTTCCTTCTGAGCAGATTTACAGAATCAAAAATTTCTCAACGAAACTCAGAAAAAATGCTGATAACTCGCTGGAAACGCAAAATTTTGTGCATTTGAGGACGGTTTCATGCGTATTATGTTGTATTTGATAGATTTATGTGATTTGCGATACTTTGAAACCGCTGAGAATGTGGTAATTTTGACTTATTTCAAACTTCATATAACTGCAGATAGCGCTCTGAAAACACGAGATATGATGTTCTTGTTGATGGATTCATACCTATTATGAGTTCCTGAATAGGAATATGAACTTTTTGATTTTGAAAATCTGCCCGGAAAAGCGTGATTTCGACTTATTCCAAAGTTTGTAAAACTGCGAATAGTACTCTAAAAACACGAAATATGATGTATTTGGTGCTAGATTCTGCCATTATAACGCATTTCTGAAGCAAAATCTTGCTTCTGAGCAGATTTACAGCATCAGAAATTCCTCAACAAGACTCAGGAAAAACGCTGATAACTCGCTGGAAACGCAAAATTTTGTGCATTTGCGGACAGATTCATGCGTATTATGTTGTATTGGATAGATTTATGTGATTTGCGATACTTTGAAACCGCTGAGAATGTGGTGATTTTGACTTATTTCAAACTTCATATAACTGCAGCTCGCGCTCTGAAGACACAAGAAATAATGTTTTTGTTGATGGATTCATACATATTATGAGTTCTTGAATAGGAATATGAACTTTTTGATTGTGAAAACCTGCCCGGAAAAGCGTGATTCCGACTTATTCTAAAGTTTGTAAAAACTGCGAATAGCACTCTAAAAACACAAAATATGATGTATTTGGGGCTAGATTCTGGCATATAACGCATTTCTAAAGCAAAATCTTGCTTCTGATCAGATTTACAGAATCAAAAATTTCTCAACGAAACTCAGAAAAAACGCTGATAACTCGCTGGAAACGCAAAATTTTGTGCATTTGAGAACGGATTCATGCGTATTATGTTGTATTGGATAGATTTATGTGATTTGCGATACTTTGAAACCGCTGAGAATGTGGTAATTTTGACTTATTTCAAACTTCATATAACTGCAGATAGCGCTCTGAAAACACGAGATATGATGTTTTTGTTGATGGATTCATACATATTATGAGTTCTTGAATAGGAATATGAACGTTTTGATTGTGAGAATCTGCCCGGAGAAGCGTGATTTCGACTTTTTCAAAAGTTTGTACAACTGCGAGTAGCACTCTAAAAACACAAAATATGATGTATTTGGTGCTAGATTCTGCCATATAACGCATTTCTGAAGCAAAATCTTGCTTCTGAGCAGATTTACAGAATAAAAAATTTCCCAACGAAACTCAGAAAAAACGCTGATAACTCGCTGGAAACGCAAAATTTTGTGCATTTGAGGATGGATCCATGCGTAATATGTTGTATTGGATAGATTTATGTGATTTGCGATACTTTGAAACCGCTGAGAATGTGGTAATTATGACTTATTTCAAACTTCATATAACTGCAGATAGCGCTCCGAAAACACGAGATATGATGTTCTTGTTGATGGATTCATACCTATTATGAGTTCCTGAATAGGAATATGAACTTTTTGATTGTAAAAATCTGCCCGGGAAAGCGTGATTTCGACTTATTCCAAAGTTTGTAAAACTGAGAATAGTACTCTAAAAACACGAAATATGATCTATTTGGTGCTAATATTGTGCCATATAACGCATTTCTGAAGCAAAATCTTGCTTCTGAGCAGATTATGGAATCAAAAATTCCTCAACGAAACTCAGAAAAAAAACGCTGATAACTCGCTGGAAACGCAAAATTTTGTGCATTTGAGGACCGATTCATGCGTATCATGTTGTATTGGATAGATTTATGTGATTTGCGATACTTAAAAACCGCTGAGAATGTGGTAATTTTGACTTACTTAATACTTTATATAACTGCAGATAGCGTTCTGAAAACACGAGATATGATGTTTTTGTTGATGGATTCATGCATATTATGAGGTCCTGAATAGGAATATGAACTTTTTGATTGTGTAAATCTGCCTGGAAAAGCGTGATTTCGACTTATTCCAAAGTTTGTAAAACTGCGAATAGCACTCTTAAAACACGAAATATGATGTATTTGGTGCTAGATTCTGCCATATAACGCTTTTCTCAAGCAAAATCTCGCTTCTGAGCAGATTTACAGAATAAAAAATTTCTCAACGAGACTCAGAAAAAACGCTGATAACTTACTGGAACCGCAAAATTTTGTGCATTTGAGGACAGATTTATGCGTATTATGTTGTATTGGATAGATTTATGTGATTTGCGATACTTTGAAATCGCTGAGAATGTGGTAATTTTAACTTACTTCAAACTTCATATAACTGCAGATAGCGCTCTGAAAACACACGATATGATGTTATTGTTGATGGATTTATACATATTATGAGGTCCTGAATAGGAATATGAAATTTTTGTTTGTGAAAATCTGCCCGGAAAAGCGTGATTTCGACTTATTCCAAAGTTTGTAAAACTGCGAATAGCACTCTAAAAACACGAAATATGTTGTATTCGGTGCTGGATTCTGCCATATAACGCATTTCTGAAACAAAATCTTGCTTCTGAGCAGATTTACAGAATCGAAAATTTCTCAACGAGACTCAGAAAAAACGCTAATAACTCGCTGGAAACGCAAAATTTTGTGCATTTGAGGACAGATTCATGCATATTATGTTGTATTGGATAGATTTATATGATTTGCGATACTTTGAAACCGCTGAGAATGTGGTAATTTTGACTTATTCCAAACTTCATATTACTGCAGATAGCGCTCTGAAAGCACAAGATATGATGTTTTTGTTGATGGATTCATACATATTATGAGGTCCTGAATAGGAATATGAACTTTTTGATTGTGAAAATCTGCTCGGAAAAGCGTGATTTCGACTTATTCCAAAGTTTGTTAAACTGCGAATAGCACTCTAAAAACACAAAATATGATGTATTTGGTGCTAGATTCTGCCATATAACGCATTTCTGAAGCAAAATCTTGCTTCTGAGCAGATTTACAGAATCAAAAATTTCTCAACGAGACTCAGAAAAAACGCTGATACTCGCTGGAAACGCAAAATTTTATGCATTTGAGGACGGATTCATGCGTATTATGTTGTATTGGATAGATTTATGTGATTTGCAATACTTTGAAACCGCTGAGAATGTGGTAATTTTGACTTATTTCAAACTTCATATAACTGCAGATAGCGCTCTGAAAACACGAGATATGATGTTTTTGTTGATGGATTCATACATATTATGAGTTCTTGAATAGGAATATAAACTTTTAGATTGTGGAAATCTGCCCGGAAAAGCGTGATTTCGACTTATTCCAAAGTTTGTAAAACTGCGAATAGCACTCTAAAAACACAAAATATGATGTATTTGGTGCAAGATTCTGCCATATAACGCATTTCTGAAGCAAAATCTTGCTTCTGAGCAGATTTACAGAATCAAAAATTTCTCAACGAAACTCAGAAAAAACGCTAATAACGCGCTGGAAACGCAAAATTTTGTGCATTTGAGGACGGATTCATGCGTATCATGTTGTATTGGATAGATTTATGTGATTTGCGATACTTTGAAACCGCTGAGAATGTGGTAGTTTTGACTTATTTCAAACTTCATATAACTGCAGATAGCGCTCTGAAACACGAGATATGATGTTTTTGTTGATGGATTCATACATATTATGAGTTCTTGAATAGGAATATGAGATTTTTGATTGTGAAAATCTGCCCGGAAAAGCGTGATTTCGACTTATTCCAAAGTTTGTAAAACTGCGAATAGCACTTTAAAAACACAAAATATGATGTATTTGGTGCTAGATTCTGCCGTATAACGCATTTCTGAAGCAAAATCTTGCTTCTTAGCAGATTTACAGAATCAAAAATCTCTCAACGAAACTCAGAAAAAACGCTGATAGCTCGCTAGGAACGCAAAATTTTGTGCATTTGAGGACGGATTCATGCGTATTATGTTGTATTGGATAGATTTATGTGATTTGCGATACTTTGAAACCGCTGAGAATGTGGTAAATTTGACTTACTTCAAACTTCATATAACTGCAGATAGCGCTCTGAAAACACGAGATATGATGTTTTTGTTGATGGATTCATACATATTATGAGCTCCTGAATAGGAATATGAAAGAAGCGTGATTCAACTTATTCCAGAGTTTGTAAAACTGCGAATAAATGCACTCTAAAAACACGAATATATGTTGTATTCGGTGCTGGATTCTGCCATATAACGCATTTCTGAAACAAAATCTTGCTTCTGAGCAGATTAACAGAATCGAAAATTTCTCAACGAGACTCAGAACAAACGCTGATAACTCGCTAAAAACGCAAAATATTGTGCCATTTGAGGACAGATTTATGCGTATTATGTTGTATTGGATAGATTTATATGATTTGCGATACTTTTAAACCGCTGAGAATGTGGTAATTTTTGACTTATTCCTAACTTCATATTACTGCAGATAGCGCTCTGAAAAGCACAAGATATGATGTATTTTGTTGATGGATTCATACATAATTATGAGGTCTTGAATAGGAATATGAACTTTTTGATTGTGAAAATCTGCCCGGAAAAGCGTGATTTCGACTTTTTCCAGAGTTTGTGAGACTGCGAATTGCACTCTAAAAACACAAAATATGATGTATTTGGTGCTAGATTCTGCCATATAACGCATTTCTGTAGCAAAATCTTGCTTCTGAGCAGATTTACAGAATCAAAAATTTCTCAACGAGACTTAGAAGAGAAACGCTGATAACTCGCTGGGAAACGCAAAATTTTGAGCATTTGAGGACAGATTCATGCGTATTATGTTGTATTGGATAGATTTATGTGATTTGCGATACTTTGAAACCGCTGAGAATGTGGTAATTTTGACTTATTTCAAACTTCATATAACTGCAGATAGCGCTCTGAAAACACGAGATATAAAGTTTTTGTTGAAGGATTCATACATAATATGAGTTCCTGAATAGGAATATGAACTTTTTGATCGTGGAAAATCTGCCTGGAAAAAGCGTGATTTCGACTTATTCCAAAGTTTGTAAAACTGCGAATAGCACTCTAAAAACACGAAATATGATGTACTTGGTGCTGGGATTCTGCCATATAAACGCATTTCTGAAGCAAAATCTTGCTTCTGAGCAGATTTACAGAATCAAAAATTTCTCAACAAGACTCAGAAAAAAACGCTGATAACTCGCTGGGGAAACGCAAAATTTTGTGCATTTGAGGACGGATTCATGCGTATTATGTTGTATTGGATAGATTTATGTGATTTGCGATACTTTGAAACCGCTTAGAATGTGGTAATTTTGACTTATTTCAAACTTCATATAACTGCAGATAGCGCTCTGAAAACACGAGATATGATGTTTTTGTTGATGGATTCATACATATTATGAGTTCTTGAATAGGAATATGAACTTTTTGATTGTGAAAATCTGCCTGGAAAAGCGTGATTCCGACTTATTCCATAGTTTGTAAAACTGCGAATAGCACTTTAAAAACACGAAATATGATGTATTTGATGCCAGATTCTGCCATATAACGCATTTCTGAAGCAAAATCTGGCTTCTGAGCAGATTTACAGAATAATAAATTTCTCAACGAAACTCAGAAAAAACGCTTGATAACTCGCTGGGAAACGCAGAATTATGTGCATTTGAGGACGGATTCATGCGTATTATGTTGTATTGGAAAGATTTATGTGATTTGCGATACTTTGAAACCGCTGAGAATGTGGTAATTTTGACTTATTTCAAACTTCATATAACTGCAGATAGCGCTCTGAAAACACAAGATAGGATGTTTTTGTTGATTGATTCATACATATTATGAGGTCCTGAATAGGATTATGAACTTTTTGATTGTGAAAATCTGCCCGGGAAAGCGTGATTTTCGACTTATTCCAAAGTTTGTTAAACTGCGAAAAAGCACCCTAAAAACACGAAATATGATGTATTTGGTGCTAGATTCTGCCATATAACGCATTTCTGAAGCAAAATCTTGCTTCTGAGGAGATATACAGCATCAAAAATTTCTCAACGAGACTCAAAAAAAACGCTGATAACTCGCTGGCAACGCAAAATTTTGTGCATTTGCGGACAGATTCATGCATATTATGTTTGTATTGGATAGATTTATGTGATTTGCGATTTTTTTGAAACCGCTGAGAATGTGGTAATTTTGACTTATTTCAAACTTCATATAACTGCAGATCGCGCTCTGAAGACACAAGAAATGA
The DNA here is from genome assembly GCA_963989225.1 of Dromius quadrimaculatus. NCBI lineage: Eukaryota > Metazoa > Arthropoda > Insecta > Coleoptera > Carabidae > Dromius > Dromius quadrimaculatus. The sequence continues at coordinate 28,822 of CAXDIG010000140.1, forward strand.
TGTTTTTGTTGATGGATTCATATATATTATGAGTTCTTGATTAGGAATATGAACTTTTTGATTGTGAAAATCTGCCCGGAAAAAGCGTGATTCCAACTTATTCCAAAGTTTGTAAAACTGCGAATAGCACTCTAAAAACACGAAATATGATGTATTTGGTGCTAGATTCTGCCATATAACGCATTTCTGAAGCAAAATCTTGCTTCTGAGCAGATTTACAGAAATCAAAAATTCTCAACGTGACTCAGAAAAAACGCTGATAACTCACTGGAACCACAAAATTCTGTGCATTTGAGGACAGATTCATGCATATTATGTTGTATTGGATAGATTTATGTGATTTGCGATACTTTGAAACCGCTGAGAATGTGGTAATTTTGACTTACTTCAAACGTCATATAACTGCAGATAGCGCTCTGAAAATACACGATATGATGTTTTTATTGATAGATTCATACATATTTTGAGGTTCTGAATGGGAATATGAACTTTTTGATTGTGAAAATCTGCCCGGAAAAAGCGTGATTTAGACTTATTCAAAGTTTGTAAAACTGCAAATAGCACTCTAAAAACACGAAATATGATGAATTCGGTGCTAGATTCAGCAATATAACGCATTTCTAAAGCAAAATCTTCCTTCTGAGCAGATTTACAGAATCAAAAATTTCTCAACGAAACTCAGAAAAAACGCTGATAACTTGCTGGAAACGCAAAATTTTGTGCATTTGAGGACGGATTTATGCGTATCAGGTTGTATTGGATAGATTTATGTGATTTGCGATACTTTGAAACCACTGAGAATGTGGTAATTTTGACTTACTTCAAACTTCATATAACTGCAGATAGCGCTCTGAAAACACGAGATATGATGTTTTTGTTGATGGATTCATACCTTTTATGAGTTCCTGAATAGAAATATGAACTTTTTGATTGTGAAAATTTGCCCGGAAAAGCGTGATTCCGACTTATTCCAAAGTTAGTAGAACTGCGAATAGCACTCTAAAAACAAAAAATATGATGTATTTGGTGCTAGATTCTGCCATATAACGCATTTCTGAAGCAAAATCTTGCTTCTGAGCAGATTAACAGAATCAAAAATTTCCCAACGAAACTCAGAAAAAACGCGGATAACTTGCTGGAAACGCAAAATTTTGTGCATTTGAGGACGGATTTATGCGTATCATGTTGTATTGGATAGATTTATGTGATTTGCGATACTTTAAAACCGCTGAGAATGTGGTAATTTTGACTTATTTCAAACTTCATATAACTGCAGATAGCGCTCTGAAAACACGAGATATTTTGTTTTTGTTGATGGATTCATACCTATTATGAGTTCCTGAATAGAAATATGAACTTTTTGATTGTGAAAATTTGCCCGGAAAAGCGTGATTCCGACTTATTCCAAAGTTAGTAGAACTGCGAATAGCACTCTAAAAACAAGAAATATGATGTATTTGGTGCTAGATTCTGCCATATAACGCATTTCTGAAGCAAAATCTTGCTTCTGAGCAGATTTACAGAATCAAAAATTTCCCAACGAAACTCAGAAAAAACGCGGATAACTTGCTGGAAACGCAAAATTTTGTGCATTTGAGGACGGATTTATGCGTATCATGTTGTATTGGATAGATTTATGTGATTTGCGATACTTTAAAACCGCTGAGAATGTGGTAATTTTAACTTATTTCAAACTTCATATAACTGCAGATAGCGCTCTTAAAACACGAGATATGATGTTTTTGTTGATGGATTCATACATATTATGAGTTCTTGAATAGGAATATGAACTTTTTGATTGTGAAAATCTGCCCGGAGAAGCATGAATTCGACTTATCCCAAAGTTTGTAAAACTGCGAGTAGCACTCTAAGAACACAAAATATGATGTATTTAGTGCTAGATTCTGCCATATAACGCATTTCTGAAGCAAAATCTTGCTTCTAAGCAGATTTACAGAATCAAAAATTTCTCAACGAGACTCAGAAAAAACGAGCAGATTTACAGAATAAAAAATTTCTCAACGAAACTCAGAAAAAACGCTGATAACTCGCTGGAAACGCAAAATTTTGTGCATTTGAGGACGGATTCATGCGTATTATGTTGTATTGGATAGATTTATGTGATTTGCGATACTTTGAAACCGCTTAGAATGTGGTAATTTTGACTTATTTCAAACTTCATATAACTGCAGATAGCGCTCTGAAAACACGAGATATGATGTTTTTGTTGATGGATTCATACATATTATGAGTTCTTGAATAGGAATATGAACTTTTTGATTGTGAAAATCTGCCTGGAAAAGCGGGATTCCGACTTATTCCAAAGTTTGTAAAACTGCGAATAGCACTTTAAAAACACGAAATATGATGTATTTGGAGCTAGATTCCGCCATATAACGCATTTCTGAAGCAAAATCTGGCTTCTGAGCAGATTTACAGAATAAAAAATTTCTCAACGAAACTCAGAAAAAACGCTGATAACTCGCTGGAAACGCAGAATTATGTGCATTTGAGGACGGATTCATGCGTATTATGTTGTATTGGATAGATTTATGTGATTTGCGATACTTTGAAACCGCTGAGAATGTGGTAATTTTGACTTATTTCAAACTTCATATAACTGCAGATCGCGCTCTGAAGACACAAGAAATGATGTTTTTGTTGATGGATTCATATATATTATGAGTTCTTGATTAGGAATATGAACTTTTTGATCGTGAAAATCTGCCCGGAAAAGCGTGATTCCAACTTATTCCAAAGTTTTTAAAACTGCGAATAGCACTCTAAAAACACGAAATATGATGTATTTGGTGCTAGATTCTGTCATATAACGCATTTCTGAAGCAAAATCTTGCTTCTGAGCAGATTTACAGAATCAAAAATTTCTCAACGAAACTCAGAAAAAACGCTGATAACTCGCTGGAAACGCAAAATTTTGTGCATTTGAGGACGGATTCATGCGTATTATGTTGTATTGGATAGATTTATGTGATTTGCGATACTCTGAAACCGCTGAGAATGTGGTAATTTTGACTTATTTCAAACTTCATATAACTGCAGATAGCGCTCTTAAAACACGAGATATGATGTTTTTGTTGATGGATTTATACATATTATGAGTTCTTGAATAGGAATATGAACTTTTTGATTGTGAAAATCTGCCCGGAGAAGCATGATTTCGACTTATTCCAAAGTTTGTAAAACTGCGAGTAGCACTCTAAGAACACAAAATATGATGTATTTAGTGCTAGATTCTGCCATATAACGCATTTCTGAAGCAAAATCTTGCTTCTGAGCAGATTTACAGAATCAAAAATTTCTCAACGAGACTCAGAAAAAACGCTGATAACTCACTGGAACCGCAAAATTTTGTGCATTTGAGGACAGATTCATGCATATTATGTTGTATTTGATAGATTTATGTGATTTGCGATACTTTGAAACCGCTGAGAATGTGGTAATTTTGACTTACTTCAAACGTCATATAACTGCAGATAGCGCTCTGAAAATACACGATATGATGTTTTTATTGATGGATTCATACATATTTTGGGGTCCTGAATGGGAACATGAACTTTTTGATTGTGAAAATCTGCCCGGAAAAGCGTGATTTAGACTTATTCCAAAGTTTGTAAAACTGCAAATAGCACTCTATAAACACGAAATATGATGAATTCGGTGCTAGATTCTGCAATATAACGCATTTCCAAAGCGAAATCTTCCTTCTGAGCAGATTTACAGAATCAAAAATTTCTCAACGAAACTCAGAAAAAACGCTGATAACTTGCTGGAAACGCAAAGTTTTGTGCATTTGAGGACGGATTTATGCGTATCAGGTTGTATTGGATAGATTTATGTGATTTGCGATACTTTGAAACCACTGAGAATGTGGTAATTTTGACTTACTTCAAACTTCATATAACTGCAGATAGCGCTTTGAAAATACACGATATGATGTTTTTGTTGATGGATTCATACATATTATGAGGTCCTGAATAGGAATATGAACTTTTTGTTTGTGAAAATCTGCCCGGAAAAGCGTGATTTCGACTTATTCCAAAGTTTGTGAAACTGCGAATAGCACTCTAAAAACACAAAATATGATGAATTTGGTGCTAGATTCTGCCATATAACGCATTTCTAAAGCAAAATCTTGCTTCTGAGCAGATTTACAGAATCAAAACTTTCTCAACGAAACTCAGAAAAAACGCTGATAACTCGCTGGAAACGCAAAATTTTGTGCATTTGAGGACGGATTTATGCGTTTTAGGTTGTATTGGATAGATTTATGTGATTTGCGATACTTTGAAACCGCTGAGAATGTGGTAATTTTGACTTATTTCAAACTTCATATAACTGCAGATAGCGCTCTGAAAACACGAGATATGATGTTTTTGTTGATGGATTTATACCTATTATAAGTTCCTGAATAGAAATATGAACTTTTTGATCGTGAAAATTTGCCCGGAAAAGCGTGATTCCGACTTATTCCAAAGTTAGTAGAACTGCAAATAGCACTCTAAAAACAAGAAATATGATGTATTTGGTGCTAGATTCTGCCATATAACGCATTTCTGAAGCAAACTCTTGCTTCTGAGCAGATTTACAGAATCAAAAATTTCCCAACGAAACTCAGAAAAAACGCTGATAACTTGCTGGAAACGCAAAATTTTGTGCATTTGAGGACGGATTTATGCGTATCATGTTGTATTGGATAGATTTATGTGATTTGCGATACTTTGAAACCGCTGAGAATGTGGGAATTTTGACTTACTTCAAACTTCATATAACTGCAGATAGCGCTTTGAGAATACACGATATGATGTTTTTGTTGATGGATTCATACATATTATGAGGTCCTGGATAGGAATATGAACTTTTTGATTGTGAAAATCTGCCCGGAAGAGCGTGATTTCGACTTTTTCCGAAGTTTGAAAAACTGCGAATAGCACTCTAAAAACACGAAATATGATGTATTTGGTGCTAGATTCTGCCATATAACGCATTTCTGAAGCAAAATCTTACTTCTGAGCAGATTTACAGAATCAAAAATTTCTCAACGAAACTCAGAAAAAACGCTGATAACTTGCTGGAAACGCGGAATTTTGTGCATTTGAGGACGAATTCATGCGTATTATGTTGTATTGGATAGATTTATGTGATTTGCGATACTTTGAAACCGCTGAGAATGTGGGAATTTTGACTTACTTCAAACTTCATATAACTGCAGATAGCGCTTTGAGAATACACGATATGATGTTTTTGTTGATGGATTCATACATATTATGAGGTCCTGAATAGGAATATGAACTTTTTGATTGTGAGAATCTGCCCGGAAAGCGTGATTTCGACTTATTCCAAAGTTTGTAAAACTGCAAATAGCACTCTAAAAACACGAAATATGATGTATTTGGTGCTAGATTCTGCCATATAACGCATTTCTAAAACAAAATCTTGCTTCTGAGCAGATTTACACAATCAAAAATTTCTCAACGAGACTCAGGAAAAACGCTGATAACTCGCTGGAAACGCGGAATCTTGGGCATTTGAGGACAGATTCATGCGTATTATGTTGTATTGGATAGATTTATGTGATTTGCGATACTTTGAAACCGCTGAGAATGTGGTAATTTTGACTTATTTCAAACTTCATATAACTGCAGATAACGCTCTGAAAACACAAGATATGATGTTTTTGTTGATGGATTCATACATACTATGAGTTCCTGAATAGGAATATGAACTTTTTGATCGTGAAAATCTGCCCGGAAAAGCGTGATTTCGACTTATTCCAAAGTTTGTAAAACTGCGAATTGCACTCAAGAAACACGGAATATGATGTATTTGGTGCTAGATTCTGCCATATAACGCATTTCTGAAGCAAAATCTTGCTTCTGAGCAGATTTACAGGATCAAAAATTTCTCAACGAAACTCAGAAAAAACGCTGATAACTCGCTGGAAACGCAAAATTTTGTGCATTTTAGGACGGATTTATGCGTATCATGTTGCATTGGATAGATTTATGTGATTTGCGATACTTAGAAACCGCTGAGAATGTGGTAATTTTGACTTATTTCATACTTTATATAACTGCAGATAGCGCTCTGAAAACACGAGATATGATGTTTTTGTTGATGGATTCATGCATATTATGAGGTCTCGAATAGGAATATGAACTTTTTGATTGTGAAAATCTGCCCGGAAAAGCGTGATTCCGACTCATTCCAAAAATTGTAAAACTGCGAATGGCACTCTAAAAACACGAAATATGATGTATTTGGTGCTAGATTCTGCCATATAACGCATTTCTGAAGCAAAATCTTGTTTCTGAGCAGATTTGAAGAATCAAAAATTTCTCAACGAAACTCAGAAAGAACGCTGATAACTCGCTGGAAACGCAAAATTGTGTGCATTTGAGGACGGATTCATGCGTATTATGTTGTATTGGATAGATTTATGTGATTTGCGATACTTTGAAACCGCTGAGAATGTGGTTATTTTGACTTATTTCAAACTTCATATAACTGCAGATAGCGCTCTGAAAATACACGATATGATGTTTTTGTTGATGAATTCATACATATTATGAGGTCCTGGATAGGAATATGAACTTTTTGATTGTGAAAATCTGCCCGGAAGAGCGTGATTTCGACTTTTTCCAAAGTTTGTAAAACTGCGAATAGCACTCTAAAAACACGAAATATGTTGTATTTGGTGCTAGATTCTGCCATATAACGCATTTCTGAAGCAAAATTTTACTTCTAAGCAGATTTACAGAATGACATTGTCAATGTCATTTTTTGAATCATATTTCGGACCTAAAGCAGCAAGATGGTTTATTGATAGATCGAAAAATGTTGTAAAAATAGTTGAGACATTCTATGAGAATGAGATTCCTCTTAAAATGAGTAATGAGAATTGGACAGATTTCGATGATGCAAAATTTTGTCATATTTGTGAGGAGAAGCTTATCGAATCGGAAGAAAAAGTTAAAGATCACTGTCACCTCACAGGTATTTTATTTTTTCATCAATAATATATAAAAAAAGATCTCACACTTTCTCAAACAACTTTAGGTTTGTACAGAGGTGCGGCCCATGCAAGCTGCAACTTGAATTATAAACTACCAAAATATATCCCAATATTTGAGTGGATATGATAGCCATTTAATAGTAAAAGAATTCGGAGTGGATGAAGAGCAAATAACAATAATTCCAAATAATAGTGAAAAATATATTTCATTCTCATTAGCAGTTGGGAAAATGCAGATTCATTTTTTAGATTCTTTGCGGTAAGTTAACTTCTCATAAATATCAAATAATCCATTAGAAAAAAAAAAACTTTCTCATTTAGATTTTTTTATGCTCGTAGATTTATGAATAGTTCACTAGAAAAGCTAGTCACATATTTAGACAAAGAAGACTTCAAAATAATGAATAAGTACTATCCAAATAAAGTCAAAAATGATTTATTATTGAGAAAAGGTGTTTTCCCATATGATTATATGAACTCGTGGGATCGAATGGAAGAAACAGTATTACCTCCGAAAGAGCTTTTTTTCTCAAGATTGAAAAATGAAAATATTAGCGCTAAAGACTATGAACATGCTCAAAAAATATGGAATACTTTCAATTTAGATACTTTGGGGGATTATCTAGAGTTATATCTTCAAACAGACGTTATACTTCTAGCTGATATATTCGAAAACTTCCGAAATGTTAGTCTGAGAGCCTATAATCTAGATCCTGCTCATTATTTCACAACGCCAGGTATAATATAAAAAAAATCATAATACAACTTTTTATAACTACTTTTTTGTAGGGTTTGCATGGGATGCTATGTTGTAGCTGACAAGAGTAAATTTACAATTGCTCACTGATATTGATATGATTCTCTTCTTTGAGCAAGGAATCAGAGGAGGAATTTGTCAATGCAGTAATCGCTATGCAAAATCAAACAATAAATTTATGTCTACATATTGTGCAACAGAACAAGAGGCTTATTTAATGTATTTTGATGCCTGCAATTTATATGGATGGGCTATGACGCAATGTCTACCCTATGGTGGGTTTGAATGATTATCACAAAAAGATATATCAGAGCTTAATGTGATGAATATATCAAAATATAGTTTAATTGGTTATGTATTAGAAGTGGATTTAGAGTATCCAAGACATTTACATGATCTCCATAAAGATTTCCCATTATGTTGTGAGCATGAGAAACCTAAGAACTCCAATATAACGAAATTAATGACAACTCTTAATAATAAAGTAAAATATATTATTCATTATCAAAATTTACAACAAGCTTTAACATTTGGTATGAAATTAACAAAAATACATAGAGCTATCAGATTCAATCAATCATTGTGGTTAAAAAGCTATATTGATTTGAATACAGAGTTTAGGAAGAACGCCAAAAATAATTTTGAAAGAGATCGATTTAAATTGAATAATAATGCAATTTTTGGCAAGAGTATGGAGAATATTCGGAATCACAGAGATATAAAACTTAAAACACAATGAGATGGACGTTATGGGGCTCGAAAAATGGTGATAAAACCAAATTTGAAAAAAATTATTCCTTTTTCTGAAAATTTGGTATCCATGGAATTTAATAAGTTATCAATAAAATTTAACAGACCCATTTATATTGGCATGATAATTCTTGATCTAAGTAAGGTACTTATGTATGATTTTCACTATAATTACGTACATAAAAAATTTCAAAAACCTAAATTATTATATCAAGATACTGACTCACTAATTTATCGCTTCACTGAAAATCCCTATAAAATTATAAGAGAAGATTTGCACCGATTTGATACTTCAAACTATTCTAAAGATAATCACTATGGAATACCTCAGGCAAATGCAAAAATTGTTGGATTGTTTAAGGATGAAAATGGTGGAAAAATTATGAGCGAATTTGCAGGGCTTAAATCCAAAATGTATTCATATAGACTGGAAAACAACGAATCATTTTCTAAAGTAAAAGGAATATCCACTACAGTTACTAGAACATTGACTATAGATGATTATAAGAATGCATTATTCCAGAATGAAAAGTTATATCGCATACAAAACAATATCATATCAAAAAATCATAACATTTTTTCGGTTGAAATTGATAAACTCACTTGTAATGCAGATGATGATAAGCGATACTTATAAGAAGGGAACACAGATACATTACCTTGGGGGCACTATTCTATTTGTGAAGAAAACAATAGTCAGGAGTGTAATAATATTATTATAATAGATTAATTTTTTTAATGTAATATATGAGGGAAAAAATTTACAATAGTAATTAGATGCTCACACTATAAAACATTGTCTTTATGTATCCATGAATTATGTGATGAGTCAAACCCTAACCATTTTACATATACTTGTGAACCTTTTTTCTTCAAAACTTTCTCAACTAAATAAATATTTGGATGTTTACTTTTTTGGAGTTCTTCCTCATGAAATCCACCTGCGATTGATTCATCTTGATAATCTTTTAACCTGTATGTTATTGGGTTTGTTAAATTTATTTTTGAAATAGTAAAAATTTCAGTTGACCAGTTGGGTGTGTAACCCTTTTCAAAAACATTTTTCAATTTGGATACTCTAACAGAATCACCAACCATCAATTTACCTCGACCTCTTATTTTTATATTATTATAAACTGTATCCAATTAATATTTTTTATTTTTATTATTAACACTATTTGGAGTCATTTTTATTGTGCTATGTTTTGTATTATTATAAGAGTTGATTAATTTCGGTAGAATATCTATCCATCTATGTGAACCACGATAGCTAAATTCACGATACATATTATTCTTCAAAGTTCGATTGAATCTCTCGACAACACTTGCTTTTAAATTACTATATGTTGAATAATGAATAATATTATAACTTTGCATCATTTTCTCAAACTTTTTATTATAAAATTCTTTTCCATGATCAGTTTGTAGATTTAAAGGTCGCCTATTTTGTTGAAGAATATTTTCAAAAGCATTTACTATTGCATCAGCAGATTTTGTTTTGATAGGTTTAGCCCAAGCGTATTTAGAAAAAACATCAATCACTGTCAACATATATTTATTACCACTATTTTCTCTTGCATAAGAAATCATTTCCACTAAATCAGCTTGTCACAAATCATCAATATCTCAAGTTATAACTCGACGTCTAACATAATTCCTTCGGGCTGGTTTATGTAGTTCATCCACTATAGTTTTTTTTTACATTTTTTGTATAGTTCAATTCTTACAGACAATTTTTCTAGATTATAATTCCATATAACTTAATATGACTACCTGCAGGTATTTCACTAAAAGAAAGAATAATACCTCCAATACACAATTCTATAAAATCTTAAATCTTCTCTATATTGTTTATTCGAAGATATTGCTTGAACTTTCATTTCAAATAAATGAAGCATCTCATATTCATCACATTGCTTTTATAATAACATCTATCTCCATTTTTCCTTATCTCCATTTTTTTTATACACCAAAAAAATTTGATAATTTTTTTTACTTTGGTGAAAGTCTTCTTTTTTGAATTAGTTTCACAGCTTCAACTTAATGCTCTTTAGAATAATCATATATTTTGTTTAAAGAATCTTTCGAATCGATCGTTTGTAGTTTCTTCAAATTTTCACGTAGTTTATCCAAAGCCTCCAATTGTTGTTTTTGTTTAAAATTGGATGAATTATCTTCTATCAAATCACTTTCATCTTTGCTTATTGTTCTATTATTTCTATACACTTCTTCCTCAATTTTATCTTCAACTACATTTTTTAATTCATTTATTTTATGTTGTATCACTATGATTTTATTGTTGATAGTTTTTTCCACGTCTTTAATACGCTCATCCAAATATTTCTTCGTTATAATATCACTCGAATCATGTATTTTCCCAATATTTGAAAATTGTCTTCCATTTAAATCTATATTTCCATAAATATCATACCTTAATATTGAATTATTTAAATCATTTCTTTTTCTCTTTAAAAATCGTCTACCAAATTTATCTACCGACATAATTAATAGTTCTGAATCTCTCAAAGTTAGAATAAAAGCTTCTACTCTTGACAGCAGATATAATATTGTTCATTTCTGAAGTGAATTCATTCTATTATATTACATTCTCTCAATTGTTCAAGTATTGACATAATTTCATTATCATGATTTGTGTGTCCACTCTGTTTGGATGCTAATAATAATTGTAATCTATTAACCAATTCGTTTGCATTATCCCAATAGACATACTCGCGTTTATAATTGGAGAATTTCATGTTGAATGGTAAAACTCCAAAACCTGTAGGTGAATATTTTTTGGTTTGCACTTTTTTTCTTGTTGAAGCTCGAAAAATTTTTTTTCACTTGGAAACGGTTCAATTATTTTGGAATATTTTGGATAAGTGGATCTTTTCAACATATTATTTGATTGCTTATGTGCTTGTGTATGATTTAAAATTCTTAAATATTCGTTTACATCTTCCGCAGTATAATGTTCAGGATTTTTCATGAATATGAGTTTATAAAGTCCTTTTGTTCCATTATATACTTGATCATCAATTATTATATCATTTTTATCTATTTCTATCTCTTTTTTACCCAATATAAATTTATCACGATCTTCTATATATTTTATTGCATAAATAGTATCCAAATCCTCATCTTCATTCAAAAATTTCAGAAGATATTCACTAGCCAAGTCTCCAAATTTTAGCTTTAGGGATTCCATTTCGGTTTGCCCTTGAGGAGTATTCAAAATACCTCTAGCAACTGAAGTTGGTGACATTTGAGGTGTGCTTTCAAATACTTCCTCATTGTCACTGCTTTCATTCACTTCCACTTCAGCAGAACTTGTTGGTGTATCAAATTCTAATTTTGGAATTGGATGCTGTCTCAATTTATTTTTTATGTATCCTTATTTTCTTTGAATTTGAGGGTATTTTTTTTGCCATAGTGTTTCCACTATTCATTTCATATTTTGTATTATTCACTAGTTCTTGAAGTGGTTGTGTTATAGGTTTAAATGTTTTTTTGTAACATAATATCACTATTCATTTTATTATGTTTCAATGAATTGAACTTTTGTTTGAGCACTTTACTCACTTCAATTATTTCGTGGAGCGTTTTTTTATTATCCATTATAGTAAACTCCTAGATGGATTTGAGATTAAGAAATGTATCCAATTCTTTGCGATATCGAACTTCTTGCTCACTATCCTTATCTATAACTGCGAATCCATATTTACTATCCCAACATTTTATACAGAATTCTTTGAATTTATTAAATGTCATATCACTATTTACATGATCGTCATATATATGATGTAAATTGGTTTCATCTTGTTTAAATATGATGATAAAATTTGCATTATCCCTAATCAAATGTTTTGGTATTTTTGCATATGATTGTGAAAGATAAAAACAATCAATCTCATTATGTCTACCCATACTAGAATAATCACGCATACAATCTTGTTTATCACATGCAATATCATCAAAAACAATTATTGAATAGGATCGCGCTTCATTTGGTTTTAAAATTTCAGTATCCACATTATAGGAGAAATATTTCATACCCTTTACTCTAGAAACACATTTTTCTAGAAATTTATATTTTGGTTGTTGTGAAGACTTAGAGTGTACATAAATATTTTTGAATTTCAATCCATTTGGATGTGTAAGAAGACTAAGAAGAATATTAGTCTCTCCACAATTACTAGGACCCACAATAATACTTCTTATACCATTAGGTAAAAGTTTGCTATGTTTTTTCAAGTGAGAATTAGTTTGTATAGCATCAAAATTGTGAACTGAAAGATGCTCTTTCTGCTTAATGAATTCCATGATTACTACTAATCTTTTATATAAAAGCTGTTGTATATATACAAATAAGGTCAGTACTAAAAAATTATTCAATGTTAACATATAACAGAGCTGGTAAAGGCTTACTTAATAAGGCAATTAACTCATTATCTATTGAATTGCACATACCAGGTTATCAATTTTGTGGTCCAGGAACTAAATTAGATAAGAGATTGAAAAGAGGTGATACGGGTATAAATCCATTGGATGCTGCATGTCGTGAACACGATATTTCATATTCCCAAAGCAATAATTTGAAAGATAGACATAAAGCTGATAAAATATTAGAAGAAAGAGCGTGGAATAGAGTAAAATCGAAAAGTTCAAGTTTTGGTGAACGAGTTGCTGCTTGGACAATAACAAACTCTATGAAAGCTAAACAAAACTTGGTATGGGTATAAAAAAAAAAACGAAAAAATCAAAGAATCAGCGAGTACTGAAAACACCAAAAAAATATGGTGGATTTTTACCTGTAGCAGCACTAATTCCATTAATTGGAAAGGCTTTAATTGCTGGTGCTGCAAGTGGTGCTGCTTCATATGGTGTAAAAAAAGCCCTAGGTAGTGGTTTATATTTGAAACCTCATAAACATGGTGCGGGAATTAAAAAAAAAACGAAACAAAAACAAAGAAAAGAAATTGCCAAAAAGGCCATTAAACGATGATGATATAATCAAATTTGCTCGTGCTCATAAAATAAAATATTTCCGAGGTGTATATATGCGTGATACATTACCTAAAAAACCATTAAAAAATGAGTCAGCAGTTATTAATCTCGATTCCTTTGCAAGAGCTGGTACACATTGGGTTTCATATATAAAAAAAGGTGAAAACGTTGAGTATTTTGACAGTTTTGGAAATTTTGCTCCACCAATAGAATTGATCGAATATTTTGGAAACAAGGCTAATATCACATTCAATTATAAGCGCTATCAAAAATTTGATTCTTTCAATTGTGGTCATTTGTGTTTGAAATTCCTTATAAAATCCACAAAATAATTGTTGAATACATCAGTATAGAAATGGAGTCAATAACAATTACACTTAGTGGAAATACGTCTACACTAAGTGCAGTCTTCTTTCCACCAATTGATTTGAAGAGCAGTGAATATGTAATTGGATTGATCAACTTTGAATCATATCATTCAATACCAAATATTGATACAACAAATAATAAATTCTATTATAAAACCAATTCAAGTACAAATACAGATTTTCAAGTAATATCTATTCCAGTTGGGTCATATGAAATTGAGAATATTAATAATATATTGAAAAAAGAATTAGGAGATCCAAATTATGATTACGATTTCGAGGAGAAACTTTATACTAATAGAATAGAAAGAGAGAAAAATGTTGCACGTAATTTCATAAGTTTAAAACCAAATACTAACACTTTAAAATGTGAGCTCAGGAGTACTGTTGATATTGATTTCACAAAAGATGATTCAATTGGATCTTTATTGGGGTTTGAAAAGCGAATATTAGAAAGGAATGTTGTTCATGAAAGTGATCTACCTGTCAACATAGTTAAGGTGAATGCTATATTAATTGAATGTAATATTGTGACTGGATCATATAAGAATGGATTACCCATGCATATTTTACATGAGTTCTATCCAACAGTAGAGCCTGGGTATGAAATCAATGAGGTTCCTTCAAATGTGATTTATTTACCAGTGAACACTCAAACCATAAACAATATAACTGTAAATATTGTTGATCAAGAAACAAAACAAATAAATTTTCGTGGTGAAACAATAACTATTAGATTACATTTGAAAAAAATTTTATAAATGGGTATTAGTTATAAAAGAATGCAAACAACAACGAAAAGAATCAGTTCACCATCAACTATAAAAGTGTTAACAGGAGAAAATAAAAATTTCTTGAAATCACTCGGTTTAAAACTAAAAAGAGATCAAAAACTGAAACAAAAACAATGAATAATATTTTAGATATTACATCTGGTGTTGCTTTCAATGATGCAATAACACGTGTTGAGATACATAATCATCAACCTATTATTGCATCAGCATTTAATAATTGTGATGAAATAAGAATTCAAATCCAACAGCAAGATATCTATATGTTGCCTAGTCAAAGTTTTCTTTATATTGAAGGTAAACTATTAAGAGAAGATGGTAGTAAGCCTCCTGTGGATGCAAAAATAACAAATAATGGAATTGCATTTTTATTTGATGAAATTAAATATTCAATGAATAGTTTTGAAGTTGATAAGACGAAAAATATTGGAATTAGCTCAACTTTGAAAGCATATGCTTCATTAAATAAATTTGAAAGTGATAATCTTGAAAATGCTGGTTGGGGACTCAATATAAACATTCTAGATGAAAATGGTAATTTTAATATATGTGGATTTTGTGAAGATAATAATAGAATATTGGTGAATGTTAGACAAGAATTGGTGTTAATTAGAGCCAGAAATGATAATAATGCATATATTTGTACAAAAAATTTGAAATTTATTCTGAACAAAATTCAATGGCGTGTTCCTCATATATATGTTAATGACGAATATAGATTGAGATTATTGAAAATTGTCAACTCAAATCATTTCTTGAAATGTCCATTCCGTTCTTGGGATTTCTATGAATATCCAATTCTTCCTTCAGCAAAAAAGCAAATTTGGTCAATTAAATCATCAACTCAATTGGAGAAACCAAGATTTGTTATTGTTGCTTTCCAAACAAATCGAAAAAATTTGAAAGATAAAAATAGTAGTCATTTTGATAGTTGCAATTCAGCGAATATTAAGCTATATTTAAACTCAGTTTCCTATCCATATGATAATTTGAATCTAGATTTCAAAAATAATCACTATGCACTTCTTTATGATATGTACACGAAATTTTCCAAGGTCTACTATGATTTTCATGATACATATATTGGTCCTATTCTAAATAGAACAGATTTCAAAACATTTGCACCGATAACAGTAATAGATTGTTCCAATCAAAACGAAGCAGTAAAAAATAGTCCAGTTGATATACGTCTGGAGTTTGAATCAAATGATATATTTCCCGAGAATACGAGTGTTTATTGTCTAATCATACATGATCGCATTATCGAATATAATCCACTCACTTGTGCTGTTAGAGCTTCAGTATAGATTGAACTGCGAAAGAGCTAACTGAAATATGGAATTAATTGTTGATATACAAGGCTTCAATGCCAGAGATTATATAATAGTGGCAAAAGAAATTGCAATTCTTACAAGAGATGGCAACAAATTGGAACATTTTTTCTTCAAAGAACCATTTCCTTGGGATAAGTTGGAACATAAATATAGAAAACAAGCAGGATGGTTGTATAACAATCACCATGGTTTAAAATGGAGTGATGGATATATAAAATATAATGAAATTCCAAATTTGATTCTACCAATATTACAAAGTGCATCAACAATATATGTCAAAGGGGATATGAAGAAAACCTTTCTAGAATCTTTCAACTTGAATTCCACAATAATTTCTTTGGGGGAAGAATGTAAGTCTCTTCAGAGCTTTCCGTCAAATAAATCATGTTTCAGACATTTTAATAATTGTGCAATTAGTAATGTTTATAAAATAAAAAGTCACTTAGACTATTATGAAATGTATAACATCATGAATATATAAATATATAATAGAAATTCCAATGTTATTTTTGAATTATTGAATTTATTTTCAGCCGAATTAACCCCTTTTACCCCCTCCATTCTCTGTTATTACATTTATCATTTTAACTTTTTGCTTTTTTTCCATATAAAGTTGAAGTATCTCATAAATCATATATTAGCTATTCAAACACTGTAGAACATGGTTCAGAAAGTGGTTCTAGTTATATTGATTATAATTATCGTGAGTAATTGTAAAAGTGTGAAAAAAGAAAATTTTGAATCAATTATTGATTACTTATTTACATATGGATATCTTAATGTGAGTGAAGAGGAGGTCTTTAGTTCAACTGAAAAAGATCAATCGTATCTAACAGCACTAAACCTATTACAAACTAATTTTAATTTAACGCAATCCAATGAAACAATTGAAAATGTTTTGAAACTCATTTCATCTCCTAGATGTGGTGTTAAGATATGAATGTTTATAATACTCATTATATATTATGGGGAAATTCTACAATTACTTGGGATTCAAAAAGAACAACTAGTATTGTTCAATATTTGATTGAAAAAGCTTTCAATTTATGGTCTGAATATACAAATTTAAATATTATACATTCGCCATATAATGAAAATGCTACTATTTATATTTCATTTGGAGGAATTCAACATTGGGATTTCAAGAAACGGGCTAGATGCAAGTCTAATTTTGATGGGGAGGGTATGATATTGGGGCATGCTGAATTTCCAAGCTTAAGCATGCATTCAGAAATTCATATAGATGATGCAGAACAATGGTACTATGGTATGGATCCCCCTTCCAATAGTGAAGAGAAGAGTCTTTTTGCTGTTTTAGTCCATGAAATTGGCCATGCATTAGGAATTAGGCATTCAAATGATAAGGATGCAATAATGTATCCAATATATACAGAAAAAATATTTCAAAATAGTAATTATTATGATTTACACATTGATGATATGAATGCTATTCAATCATTATATAGAAAAGACATTAAGTCATTGATAACAACAACGACAAAGGCACCGACAACGACAAAGGTATCAACAACAAAAGGAACACAGAAATCAATTACAACAACCGAAAAAACTCATAATAAGCGGAAAACAAGTTCAGATTCTTCTCCAGACTTATGTAGCTTAAAAAATGTCAATAAATTTCTAATCGTAAGAAAAAAATTATATATATTTTATAATAAGTGGGTCTGGGTGAAAAATTTGAATGAAAAAAACTTTGATCCGGAGCCATATCTTATAACAGATTGGTTAAATTTTCTTCCAAAAAATTTCTTGAGAATGAATGGTATTTACCAAAGACCAAATGGAAATATTGTATTATTCATAGATAACGTAAGTTATAATATAAAGTTTCCATCTTTAGAATTGGAAAATATTACCAATCCCTACCATCAAAATAGTATAACCTATATTAATGGAGCTGTATCTACCAATAGTGGTCAAACATATATATTTCATGAAAATAATTCTTTCATAAAAATTGATGAATGCAGATTTTTCGCTTCAGAAATCGGAAATGTAGATGATGAGTTCCCCGGTATTCCAAATAATATAGAATCTGTATTCAAGTATACAAATGGACGATTATATTTTTTTATTAATGATTATTATTATGAATTTGATGAATTCTCAAAGTCAGTTGTAAAAGCAGAGAAATTCAATCTTTCTATGTTCAATATTGATTGTCCCAATATCAATTTATATGAGCAATTGAAAATACTACTATCAAAAATCTTGTATTCACAATAATTGTTTTTCTTATTTTTTTTTCTTACTCCCCACCATCAGCCCTCTCCTCCACCTCTTACCTCTTACTGTATATATATATAATTTCATACAAACTTTGTTTTTTTAGCATTGTAATAATTTCATTACTCTAAATAATAGTAAACTACAGATTGAGGTATATATTTTTGAAAAATGTCAAATAATAGTGAAATAGTCTGTTTGAAAATAATAGCATATGATTTGCTAAACATAAAATATCATTGTGATCTAATAAAAGCAGTAGATATTGGAAGCTATAGAAGCATGATTGAATCAACTTCAAGCAAATGTGGTTATAATGATAATTCACTTCTCAAATTAATTGGAAAGCTGGCTCCAATAGCATATATTTGCTAAAAAATAAGTAAGGAGAAATTTGATTTAATATTGGAATCATTTAGTGGAATGAATTTATTGCAAATCTGGGGAAGACTTCCGCTAGAGTATAAATTACATCCTAAAGTTATAATGAAATTACCATGTGTGGAGCATACGAATCTACCAATCCATCATATCCATATTGATGGACCACCACCTAACATTGAAAACTGTCAGTCTTGTGAGACCGAATTTGAAATGTATCATCAAAAATATTCCAATAAATGAAAGAAAAAAAAGATTAACTTATAGAGATATTTATTCATTCAATTTTTTTTGTCAACAAAATATTTATATTTATACATATACATTTTATTTTCTATAATCATGAATATAATTCATTATTATTCATTATTCTGATTGTTTAGCCGATTGTTTTTTGAAGTGATAATAATTTAAATTGACGCTAAAATTACATTATTATAATTTAATATTATTTCTTTCATTGCTAAATTATAAACATCATTTGTTTCACCAATTATATTTTTAATATTTGTGTAAATATCACCATCACAAGAAGATGCTTGTCGCATTACACTCAAATAATAATCCAAGAAATTTAATGATTCTGAATAATTGATGATGTCATCTAAGTGATTAGTATTTTTAAATGTATTGCGGATAGATGTATCACTTAGATAAATTTGATTATTCTGTGATTCAATTATCATAATTTCATCATTTTCTATAACATCAAATAATAATTTATGATTTGAAATCGAATATGATTCAACAACTGAAAGTACCCTCAAAAATCCTATAATAATATTATAGCACCTAAGAAACTCATACCAGTCAAGTCGTTTAAAATCGACGAACTTGTCAATTCTACTATTGTATATTCTAATAATAGTTTCTAAATTATCTGTTGGATCAAATCCAATGTGTATCCAAATATTCGTATTTAGCAAAAATCTATGTTCCATAATCAATTTAGATTTGACGAAACCTCTAGAGAGTGCTAATTCGAATTCATATAGACCCTCCACTACTTCTTCAACGACTTGTGCTCCTGCTTGTTCTGCATTATTCTCAAGAAGAGGAACTTCATTTAATATTTCTTTATTTTTATTCATATTAGTTTTTCTTTTTGTTTTTGTTGCCAATGCATCATTTTGATTGATATGCTTGCAAGATGGTTTCGTATGAAGTGGATACTTTCTTTTCTTCATATTGTTGTCAGTATTTTCATTCACTTGCTGTAAATGAATATTTTTTAAAAAATTTCTCTTGAAAAAATAAATTGAAATTACTCACCATTTTTGTCATTTATAGATAATAGTTTTTTTCTTGGAAGATATAATAATAGAAAACTGAATAGTTTGTATCACTTGGAGTTTCAAACTCATACTGAATTTAGTATGCAAAAATTTGTCTACATATATAAATAAGACATTGATAACCTCAAACATGGGATCACAAGTGATGCAGATAAAACATTGCATTCGTTAATTATTGTGAAACAAAAATAATTAATCCAAAGTCTGAAATTTATGATTCGAGGAGTGGAATATTTATGCGGATAAAACATTGCATCACTCAATTATTGTGAAACAATTGCAAAAATTGGTTAATAGAATATTCTGATTTTTTTTTCCCTACTAGCTAATTTACTGAATGATAAATTGCGCTACTTATAATATAAAACTTCATCTTAATATTTACTTTAATAAGTAGTTCGTCTAGTAAATAATAGATAGCGTCACACACAAGAATAGAAATCTTTTTTATTAAACGATAGTTAGTCTATTGAATAATAGGTGACACCATTCGTCACGCAACTCAAAAAGATGGCGTTACTGGTAAATGTATAAATAACGTCACAGAGACTTTTTTATCCACGTCAATTAGTAGTTCATTTACTAGAAAAAAGATAGCGCCACACACAAAAAAGAAATCTCTGCATTTAACGTTAGTTGACGTTAATATTGTCATTCATGGTACAGAGATCTATCACATCAATTAGTAGTTCATCTAGTGAATAATAGATGGCGCCACACGCAAAAAAAGAAAAATAGAAATCTTCTCCATTCAACGGTAGTTAGTCTGTTGGATGATAGGTGGCGCCACTCACCACTGCTCAATAGATGGCGCCACTCGTAAATGTTCTGATAACGTCACCGCTGTTTAGATAACGTCACTGCTCGCGTTATCTTTGAAATCTTAGATCTTTATCTAAGCCAGAATCGGTGTTACATAGCTACTTTTTGTTGATGGATTCATGCATATTATGAGGTCCTGAATAGGAATATGAACTTTCTGATTGTAAAAATCTGCCCGGAAAAGCGTGATTTCGACTTATTCCAAAGTTTGTAAGACTGCGGATAGCACTCTAAAAACACGAAATATGATGTATTTGGTGCTAGATTCTGCCATATAACGCATTTTTGAAGCAAAATCTTGCTTCTGAGCAGATTTAAAGAATCAAAAATTTCTCAACGAAACTCAGAAAAAACGCTGATAACTCGCTGGAAACGCAAAATTTTGTGCATTTGAGGACGGATTCATGCGTATCATGTTGTATTGGATAGATTTATGTGATTTGCGATACTTTGAAACCGCTGAGAATGTAGTAATTTTGACTCATTTCAAACTTCATATAACTGCAGATAGCGCTCTAAAAACACGAGATATGATGTTTTTGTTGATGGATTCATACATATCATGAGTTCTTGAATAGGAATATGAACTTTTTGATTGTGAAAATCTGCCCGGTAAAGCGTGATTTCGACTTATTCCAAAGTTTGTAAAACTGCGAATAGCACTCTAAAAACACAAAATATGATGTATTCGGTGCTAGATTCTACCATATAACGCATTTCTGAAGCAAAATCCTGCTTCTGAGCAGATTTACAGAATAAAAAATTTCAAAAATTTCTCAACGAGACTCAGAAAAAACGCTTAAAACTCGCTGGAAACGCAGAATTTAGTGCATTTGAGGTCAGATTCATGCGTATTATGTTGTATTGGATAGATTTATGTGATTTGGGATACTTTGAAACCGCTGAAAATGTGGTAATTTTGACTTATTTCAAACTTCATATAATTGCAGATAGCGCTCTGAAAACACGAGATATGATGTTTTTGTTGATGAATTCATACATATTATGAGTTCCTGAATAGAAATATGAACTCTTTGATTGTGAAAATCTGCCCGGAAAAGCGTGATTTTGACTTATTCCAAAGTTTGTAAAACTGCGAATAGCACTCTAAAAACACGAAATATGATGTACTTGGTGCTAGATTCTGTCATATAACGCATTTCTAAAGCAAAATCTTGCTTCTGAGCAGATTTACAGAATCAAAAATTTCTCAACGAAACTCAGAAAAAACGCTGATAACTCGCTGGAAACGCAAAATTTTGTGCATCTGAGGACGGATTCATGCGTATCATGTTGTATTGGATAGATTTATGTGATTTGCGATACTTTGAAACCGCTGAAAATGTGGCAATTTTGACTTATTTCAAACTTCATATAACTGCAGATAGCGCTCTGAAAACACGAGATATGATGTTCTTGTTGATGAATTCATACATACTATGAGTTTCTGAATAGGAATATGAACTTTTTGATTGTGAAAATCTGCCCGGAAAAGCGTGATTTCGACTTATTCCAAAGTTTGTAAAACTGCGAATGGCACTCTAAAAACACAAAATATGATGTATTTGGTGCTAGATTCTGCCATATAACGCATTTCTGAAGCAAAATCTCGCTTCTGAGCAGATTTACGGAATCAAAAATTACTCAACGAAACTCAGAAAAAACGCTGATAGCTCGCTGGGAACACAAAATTTTGTGCATTTGAGGACGTTTTCATGCGTATTATGTTGTATTGGATAGATTTATGTGATCTGCGATACTTTGAAACCGCTGAAAATGTGGTAATTTTGACTTATTTCAAACTTCATATAACTGCAGATAGCGCTCTGAAAACACGAGATATGATGTTTTTGTTGATGGATTCATGCATATTATGAGGTCCTGAATAGGAATGTGAACTTTTTGATTGTGAAAATCTGCCCGGAAAAGCGTGATTTCGACCTATTCCAAAGTTTGTAAAACTTTGAATAGCACTCTAAAAACACGAAATATGATGTATTTGGTGCTAGATTCTGCCATTTAACGCATTTCTGAAGCAAAATCTTGCTTCTGAGCAGATTTACAGAATCAAAAATTTCTCAACGAGACTCAGAAAAAACGCTGATAACTCGCTGAAAACGCAAAATTTTGTGCATTTGTGGACAGATTCATGCGTATTATGTTGTATTAGATAGATTTATGTGATTTGCGATACCTTGAAACCGCTGAGAATGTGGTAATTTTGACTTATTTCAAACTTCATATAACTGCAAATAGCGCTTTGAAAACACAAGATATGATGGTTTTGTTGATGGATTCATACATACTATGAGTTCCTGAACGAGAATATGAACTTTTTGATCGTGAAAAGTTACCCGGAGTAGCGTGATTTTGACTTATTCCAAAGTTTGTAAAACTTCGAATAACACTCTAAAAACACGAAATATGATGTATTTGGTGCTAGATTCTGCCAGATAACGCATTTCTAAAGCAAAATCTTGCTTCTGAGCAGATTTACAGAATCAAAAATTTCTCAACGAAACTCAGAAAAAACGCTGATAACTCGCTGGGAATGCAAAATTTTGTGCATTTGATGACGGATTCATGCGTATTATGTTGTATTGGATAGATTTATTTGATTTGCGATACTTTGAAACCGCTGAGAATGTGGTAATTTTGACTTATTTCAAACTTCATATAACTGCAGATCGCGCTCTGAAAACACAAGGAATGATGCTTTTGTTCATGGATTATTATGAGTTCTTGAATAGGAATATGAACTTTTTGATTGTGAAAATCTGCCCGGAAAAGCGTGATTTCGACTTATTCCAAGAATTGTAAAACTGCGAATGGCACTTTTAAAACACAAAATATGATGTATTTGGTGCTAGATTCTGCCATATAACGCATTTTTGAAGCAAAATCTTGCTTCGGAGCAGATTTAAAGAATCAAAAATTTCTCAACGAAACTCAGAAAGAACGCTGATAACTTGCTGGAAACGCAAAATTTTGTGCATTTGAGGACGGATTCATGCGTATTATGTTGTATTGGATAGATTTATGTGATTTGCAATTCTTTGAAACCGCTGAGAATGTGGTAATTTTGACCTATCTCATACTTTATATAACTGCAGATAGCGCTCTGAAAACGCGAGATATGATGTTTTTGTAGTAGCTATGTAACACCGATTCTGGCTCAGATAACGATCTAAGATTTCAAAGATAACGCGAGCAGTGACGTTATCTAAACAGCGGTGACGTTATCAGAACATTTACGAGTGGCGCCATCTCTTGAGCAGCGGTGAGTGGCGCCACCTATCATCCAACAGACTAACTAGCGTTGAATGGAGAAGATTCCTATTTTTCTCTTTTTGCGTGTGGCGCCGTCTATTATTCACTAGATGAACTACTAATTGATGTGATAGATCTCTGTACCATGAATGACAATAATAACGTTATTCACACACACATTTTACCACTAACGTCATCTCTTGGGATGTGCTGTGACAAGTGGTACCACCTATTATCCAACAAACTGACTAGCGTTGAATGGAAAAGATTTTTTCTTTTTTTGAGTGTGGCACCATCTATTATTCAATAGACGAACTACTAATTGAAGTGTATTTACTAGTGACACCATTTCTTGGAATGTGTGATGAGTGGTGCGATCTAACATCCAACAGACTAACTAACGTTAAATGCAGAGATTTCTTTTTTGTGTGTGGCGCTATCTTTTTTCCAGTAAATGAACTACTAATTGACGTGAATGAAAAGGTCTCTGTGACGTTATTTATACATTTACCATTAACGCCATCTTTTTGAGTTGCGTGACGAATGGTGTCACCTATTATTCAATAGACTAACTAGCGTTTAATAAAAAAGATTTCTATTCTTGTGTGTGACGCTATCTATTATTCACTAGACGAACTACTTATTGAAGTAAATATTAAGATGGAGCTTCATACTATGAGTAGCGCAATTTATCATTCAATAAATCAGCTAGTAGGGAAAAAAAAAATCAGAATATTCTATTAACCAATTTTTGCAATTGATTCACAATAATTGAGTAATGCAATGTTTTATCCGCATGAATATTTTACTCCTCAAATCATAAATTTTAGACTTTGGATTAATTATTTTTGTTTCACAATAATTACCGGATGCAATGTTTTATCTGCATAAATATTCCACTCCTTTGATCATAAATTTGAGACTTTGGATTAATTATTTTCGATAAGTGAATTTGTATCACGTTTTTTCCATTTTAATGGGGTTATCAACGATTTATTTTTATACTATATGAAGAAATTTGTACAAACTAGTATTTACAAGTGGACCATGAAGATTTTTGATTAGTGGTGGGGTATATACTTTGAAAAGCTCAATTGAACGAAAAGTCATTTTATTATATCAGTTTGAATTAAAAAAATTTTTGAAGCAGAGTAGAAAAATGGACCGTAAGTATTAAATGTTTTATTTAATTGTAATATTTATATAAATGTGTTTTTATCACATTTTTTTAGAAATTCAAGAAAGAATGAATAGGGCCATGAAGACCCAAGCCTTCATAGTCATTTATCTTAGAGTAAGTTTATGAAATTTTAATGATTTTTTTTTCATCAAAAAAATTAATATTTGTGTTTTTCAGGATAGGAACTTTGATGAAATTTTCCTTGAGGTTGCGCCCCCTCAAGCTATTAGGGTATATAGGGGGCCAATCGAAGGGTTGAGCGGGGTCTTTGAGCTGGCGAAGCTCAATAGAAGATATTATTGTTCGCCAGTGTAAAAGGTATATTTTTTAATTCTTTTTTGAGAGTTTTTTGATTTATTGTTTTATTTTTTTTCATTTATAGACCTCATTTCATCTAGAGCTCCTATCTCTAGTTGAGGGGAGGGAGCAGTAGTATAAGTAACTAGCATTAGTTTTTTTTATATTCTAGATATATTTTTATTAAGTTTTATATTCTTAGATTTTTCCTTTTTTTGTTGATAATAAATTATATATTAATCATTTATTGAATTTTTTTCTATACATTGGTGAATAATATACACAAGAGACTGATGAAACGCCTCAAAAACAATTGAAAAACACATCAAATGTTTTCAAATGTTTTATTCATTCATATATATGTATTCTTTAATTTTAAACACTCTGTATTCTTTTATTTCAAATACTCTGTATAATTCTGAGATCTCAGATGATAACCTTTGACATTGATATCAATAAACTAGATTGAACAAGTAAAATGTACTACGTGCTTTCCTTGGAAATGAGATAGTTGGCATCATTCACTTGTCTTGTGAGTCTTAAAATAAATTATTTTCTGAAGAAGTTAATTGTCGCATATGATTCATTATTTTAGTTTTTTTGGTTGAATAAAAATTGTAATTTGCATGTCACAATAGCTAAGACATATTTTCAACTTTTTTTTGAGAAGTTTTTACTATCAGTCTGTGATATGAGTGGATTGAGTTGGATCAATTTTTTTGAGAACTATTGCAATATAGGTATGTATTAACTTTTTAATATTTTAATTGAATTTACTTCTTAATGCATTAGTCCTAAATATCATAGTATTTATCAATAGGAATCAAAATATGTTTTGCATAATATTTAATATTACACTAATCAGAAAATGACGAGTTTTTATGTCGATCGAATTGACTGGAAAAATTTGAGAGCCACTGGAATATTGCTATTGTAGTTTGGCGGATGTATCCTCACTCCTAGCAGGTAGCTAGAGGCAACATTCTTGAGTGTGGATTCTTTGAATGGGGGTGAAAAACCCAAGAGAAGTGTGAGTGTCTCGCTTTGTAATTTAAAGTTAGTTGTGTTCGAGATTGTGAAATGTGAAATGTGCTTGTTCATAGTTCTCCGCCAAGATTTTTTCTTGAGAAGTCGTGTAAATTTACTTCAACGTTATAGTATGTATTAGAGCATAATTATTCTTTTCCAGAGGTTTTTGAACTGGATATTGGTATTCAACTAAAATAAGTTCTTTGTCCTGGATTTTGATGTTTCAAAAAAACCAAGAGAAAATTGTTTTGGATGAGCTTGACAAGAAGAAAAGAGAATAATTAGGTGAGTACAATTCATTTATACATTTCAATGTTTTTTTTTAAAAACTACTCTATACAATAACTACAAGCTATACTTGAACTCCATATAAATAATTGATCTAAACATAGATAACAGTAATAGTTATCAGTATCGCAGAGTAACGAATATATTTCACTGTCTAATTTGATGCTATGTTCTTGTTTTATATTCGAACAGTAGTACATTCCTGATATGATATTTTCAATATTTGTAAACGTAGAAAAAGTAAATACTGGAAAATCGGGGTCATCTAGTAATATATGAGTACAATTTTCACAAAGACGTCTCATATACCAATAGTGAGGTTGTATTTCTGGTAATAACCATAATCTGTATTTCAAATTGATATGATTTTCATTATTGAAACAAAATTGTACAACATTTTTCATATTTAAATTTTCAATTTGTGTAGGATTAATTGCATAATAATCCCAAGCAGTTGACACTTCATCATACTCGTCATCTGACGATGATGAAGATGTACTCTCCCAACCTTATGCTATCTCATTCGCCATATTAGCTGTAAGATCAGTATTTATTAGGGAAGGTATTGATTCACAAATTTCATCAAATTGTCTGAAAATATATGATACATTAGGTGACATTTCCAATAAAATATTTGGCTTTTAATATGAAGAATGAAAAAAAAATTAATTAATGATTATTATTTTTTTTGCTAACAAATGGAAATAAGCATAAAAAATTGAATCTACGTTATTAACTTTCTGTAAAACGAATAGTCACAACAATGTCATTCACTTTTTCATTGTGAAAATAAACATTAATTAATTCACTTCTTTGAACATCACTCAAAGTTGCAAAATTGTTTGGGAAAAAAACTTTGAATTCCCTCGTTGTTACGATTAGTTTTGGTCCATATCTGGTATTGATTATATCAGCTTTTTTTATTTGATATTTTTTATTTTCATCCAGTTTACCGATGTTTATAGTTGGCACTTGAGCATCTGAAGATCCCAGTGCATTAAAAAAGTCTAGTTTACCCATTTTTTGTTTTTTTTCTATTTTTTGTTCTTGTTTTGCTTTCTTACTGAGAACAAAAAATATATCTTGATATTATTATGAGAAATTATAAAGAGAAACAAACTTACGTATTTTGGGTTGACTTGAGAGTCTATTATGATGCACTGATATGTATTAATTGTGTATTTCCATATTCATAGTGAGAAGAATGTTTTTTTTTCTATAAAAAATATATCAAAATTTGAAAAAATGCAATGAAACCATATGCAAATGAAAAATTATGCAACACATGAAATATTCTTATCAGAAATATATTATTGATTGACAATGGAAAGGAATTTCTATAAAAAATGTATCAAAATTAAAAAAATGCAATGAAACCATATGCAAATAAAAAATTATGCAACACATGAAATATTCTTATCAGAAATATATCATTGATTGACATTGGAGAAAAATAGAATGCACATTCATATAAATAATATTTAACACACAATTATCTTCTTATTAAAAAACTTGTGAAACGGACTTTTATTATTCGTGAATTGCAGAGAGTAACTTGGAGGTAATAACATTGCTCATTGACTTACCAAAAATCAAAAACACATATTCAATAAGAATATATATATAGTAATAGGTGTTATAGTAACTATAGTTTCAGAAATGGCTGTTTGGGAAGTTCTAACCTCATCATTCAAAAATCGTATTCATTGTGGGAAAATCACGAATACAGATGATATTATCGACCCTGGGGCATTTTTGGATCAATGCTTATTCATATTGCTGGAGAATGTGGGGCAATTCATTTATGAATATCGATCCCCAGTGAAGATGAACTGTGAGCTGTGTTGTGAATATGTACTTGAAGAACAAGGTATTTTAAAAAAAATCTTAATTTATCATAACTCAAGAATGATGCCCATAACATTGTCTGACGACTTTACTATTTGGTTTGATCAGAATGTAAGAAGTGTCATATTGACTCATATGTCAGAGTTTCAAGAGCGGGATAGTGGGAAAGCCCTAAGTAGAATATTAAACTTAAGAGTAAGTTTCAAAAAAATTCTTACATTTTTTTTTCTTAGAAAAACAAAATTCTCTAGGTCAATATTAGCAAGTATGATGCAACAAATTCTGGAGAATCAACATATATCGATCTTCCCAAATCTATCAAAAACCGGAAAGCTGTGATAAATGTAAAAAATAGTGATAATAAGTGTTTTATTTGGGCACTTTCATCGGCTATGTTCCCCGCTGATAGTAATTTAGATCGTGTCAGTTCATATCCTCAAAATCATAGTGAAATATTCAATTTATCTGATATTCAATTTCCAACTCCACTATGTGAGATAATCAAATTCGAAAAAAAAAATAATATATCAATTAATGTTTATGGAATAGAATATAATACTATAGATAAAAGATATACAATTAACGGCCCCTTACATTACACACATAAAAAGGTTGAACGACATGTCAGCTTACTTTTTTGGACAAAAGAAGAGAATGGGCATTATGCTTGGATCAAATCATTATCCCGTCATTTATCAAGCCAACTGTCTAATTATGGACATAAATGTTACATATGTGATAGATGTTTACAATACTTTTCGAGTGAATGTCTATTAGAAGATCATGAAAGTTATTGTTGCAAAATGGATGCTGTTAAAATTGAAATACCAACAGAAACAGAAATGTGGGTGAAATTCAAAAATTATTCTAGAAAAGAAAGACATCCATTTGTAGTTTATGCAGACTTTGGCTGCTTAACAATACCCATTCACACTTGTCAACCAAACACTAGTAAATCATATACATTTGAATATCAGAATCATATAGCATGTGCAGTTGCCTACAAAGTTGTATGTTCATATGATGATTCTTCATCATTTTTTGAATCATATTGCGGACCTAAAGCAGCAAGATGGTTTATTGATAGATCGAAAAATGTTGTAAAAATAGTTGAGACATTCTATGAGAATGAGATTCCTCTTAAAATGAGTAATGAGAATTGGACAGATTTCGATGATGCAAAATTTTGTCATATTTGTGAGGAGAAGTTTATCGAATCGGAAGAAAAAGTTAAAGATCACTGTCACCTCACAGGTATTTTATTTTTTCATCAATAAAATATAAAAAAAGATCTCACACTTTCTCAAACAACTTTAGGTTTGTACAGAGGTGCGGCCCATGCAAGCTGCAACTTGAATTATAAACTACCAAAATATATCCCAATTTTTTTCCACAATTTGAGTGGATATGATAGCCATTTAATAGTAAAAGAATTCGGAGTGGATGAAGAGCAAATAACAATAATTCCAAATAATAGTGAAAAATATATTTCATTCTCATTAGCAGTTGGGAAAATGCAGATTCATTTCTTGGATTCTTTGCAGTGAGTTAACTTCTCATAAATATCAAATAATCCATTAGAAAAATAAAAACTTTCTCATTTAGATTTTTTTATGCTTGTAGATTTATGAATAGTTCACTAGAGAAGCTAGTCACATATTTAGACAAAGAAGACTTCAAAATAATGAATAAGTACTATCCAAATAAAGTCAAAGATGATTTATTATTGAGAAAAGGTGTTTTCCCATATGATTATATGAACTCGTGGGATCGAATGGAAGAAACAGTATTACCTCCGAAAGAGCTTTTTTTCTCAAGATTGAAAAATGAAAATATTAGCGCTAAAGACTATGAACATGCTCAAAAAATATGGAATACTTTCAATTTAGATACTTTGGGGGATTATCTAGAGTTATATCTTCGAACAGACGTTATACTTCTAGCTGATATATTCGAAAACTTCCGAAATGTTAGTCTGAGAGCCTATAATCTAGATCCTGCTCATTATTTCACAACGCCAGGTATAATATAAAAAAAATCATAATACAACTTTTTATAACTACTTTTTTGTAGGGTTTGCATGGGATGCTATGTTGAAGCTGACAAGAGTAAATTTACAATTGCTCACTGATATTGATATGATTCTCTTCTTTGAGCAAGGAATCAGAGGAGGAATTTGTCAATGCAGTAATCGCTATGCAAAATCAAACAATAAATTTATGTCTACATATTGTGCAACAGAACAAGAGGCTTATTTAATGTATTTTGATGCCTGCAATTTATATGAATGGGCTATGACGCAATGTCTACCTTATGGTGGGTTTGAATGATTATCACAAAAAGATATATCAGAGCTTAATGTGATGAATATATCAAAATATAGTTTAATTGGTTATGTATTAGAAGTGGATTTAGAGTATCCAAGACATTTACATGATCTCCATAAAGATTTCCCATTATGTTGTGAGCATGAGAAACCTAAGAACTCCAATATAACGAAATTAATGACAACTCTTAATAATAAAGTAAACTATATTATTCATTATCAAAATTTACAACAAGCTTTAACATTTGGTATGAAATTAACAAAAATACATAGAGCTATCAGATTCAATCAATCATTGTGGTTAAAAAGCTATATTGATTTAAATACAGAGTTTAGGAAGAACGCCAAAAATAATTTTGAAAGAGATCGATTCAAATTGAATAATAATGCAATTTTTGGCAAAAGTATGGAGAATATTTGGAATCACAGAGATATAAAACTTGAAACACGATGAGATAGACGTTATGGGGCTCGAAAAATGGTGATAAAACCAAATTTGAAAAAAATTATTCCTTTTTCTGAAAATTTGGTATCCATGGAATTTAATAAGTTATCAATAAAATTTAACAGACCCATTTATATTGGCATGATAATTCTTGATCTAAGTAAGGTACTTATGTATGATTTTCACTATAATTACGTACATAAAAAATTTCAAAAACCTAAATTATTATATCAAGATACTGACTCACTAATTTATCGCTTCACTGAAAATCCCTATAAAATTATAAGAGAAGATTTGCACCGATTTGATACTTCAAACTATTCTAAAGATAATCACTATGGAATACCTCAGGCAAATGCAAAAATTGTTGGATTGGTTAAGGATGAAAATGGTGGAAAATTATGAGCGAATTTGCAGGGCTTAAATCCAAAATGTATTCATATAGACTGGAAAACAACGAATCATTTCCTAAAGTGAAAGGAATATCCACTACAGTTACTAGAACATTGACTATAGATGATTATAAGAATGCATTATTCCAGAATAAAAAGTTATATCGCATACAAAACAATATCATATCAAAAAATCATAACATTTTTTCAGTTGAAATTAATAAACTCACTTTAAATGCAGATGATGATGAGCGATACTTATTAGAAGGGAACACAGATACATTACCTTGGGGGCACTATTCTATTTGTGAAGAAAACAATAGTCAGGAGTGTAATAATATTATTATAATAGATTAATTTTTTTAATGTAATATATGAGGGAAAAAATTTACAATAGCGATTAGATGCTCACACTATAAAACATTGTCTTTATGTATCCATGAATTATGTGATGAGTCAAACCCTAACCATTTTACATATACTTGTGAACCTTTTTTCTTCAAAACTTTCTCAACTAAATAAATATTTGGATGTTTAGTTTTTTGGAGTTCTTCCTCATGCAATCCACCTGCGATTGATTTATCTTGATGATCTTTTAACCTGTATGTTATTGGGTTTGTTAAATTTATTTTTGAAATAGTAAAAATTTCAGCTGACCAGTTGGGTGTGTAACCCTTTTCAAAAACATGTTTCAATTTGGATACTCTAACAGAATCACCTACCATCAATATACCTCGACCTCTTATTTTTATATTATTATAAACTGTATCCAATAAATATTTTTTATTTTTATTATTAACACTATTTGGAGTCATTTTTATTGTGCTATGTTTTGTATTATTATAAGAGTTGATTAATTTTGGTAGAATATCTATCCATCTATGTGAACCACGATAGCTAAATTCACGATGCATATTATTCTTCAAAGTTCGATTGAATCTCTCGACAACACTTGCTTTTAAATTACTATATGTTGAATAATGAATAATATTATAACTTTGCATCATTTTCTCAAACTTTTTATTATAAAATTCTTTTCCATGATCAGTTTGTAGATTTAAAGGTCGCCTATTTTGTTGAAGAATATTTTCAAAAGCATTTACTATTGCATCAGCAGATTTTGTTTTGATAGGTTTAGCCCAAGCGTATTTAGAAAAAACATCAATCACTGTCAACATATATTTATTACCACTATTTTCTCTTGCATAAGGAATCATTTCCACTAAATCAGCTAGTCACAAATCATCAATATCTCGAGTTATAACTCGACGTCTAACATAATTCCTTCGGGCTGGTTTATGTAGTTCATCCACTATAGTTTTTTTTCACATTTTTTGTATAGTTCAATTCTTACAGACAATTTTTGTAGATTATAATTCCATATAACTTAATATGACTACCTGCAGGTATTTCACTAAAAGAAAGAATAATACCTCCAATACACAATTCTATAAAATCTTAAATCTTCTCTATATTGTTTATTCGAAGATATTGCTTGAACTTTCATTTCAAATAAATGAAGCATCTCATATTCATCACATTGCTTTTATAATAACATCTATCTCCATTTTTCCTTATCTCCATTTTTTTTATACATCAAAAAAATTTAATAATTTTTTTTACTTTGGTGAAAGTCTTCTTTTTTGAATAAGTTTCACAGCTTCAACTTAATGCTCTTTAGAATCATCATATATTTTGTTTAAAGGATCTTTCGAATCGATCGTTTGTAGTTTCTTCAAATTTTCACGTAGTTTATCCAAAGCCTCTAATTGTTGTTTTTTGTTTAAAATTGGATGAATTATCTTCTATCAAATCACTTTCATCTTTGCTAATTGTTCTATTATTTCTATACACTTCTTCCTCAATTTTATCTTTAACTACATTTTTTAATTCATTTATTTTATGTTGTATCACTATGATTTTATTGTTGATAGTTTTTTCTACGTCTTTAATACGCTCATCCAAATATTTCTTCGTTATAATATCACTCGAATCATGTATTTTCCCAATATTTGAAAATTGTCTTCCATTTAAATCTATATTTCCATAAATATCATACCTTAATATTGAATTATTTAAATCATTTCTTTTTCTCTTTAAAAATCGTCTACCAAATTTATCTACCGACATAATTAATAGTTCTGAATCTCTCTAAGTTAGAATAAAAGCTTCTACTCTTGACAGCAGATATAATAATGTTCATTTCTGAAGTGAATTCATTCTATTATATTACATTCTCTCAATTCTTCAAGTATTGACATAATTTCATTATCATGATTTGTGTGTCCACTCTGTTTGGATGCTAATAATAATTGTAATCTATTAACCAATTCGTTTGCATTATCCCAATAGACATACTCGCGTTTATAATTGGAGAATTTCATGTTGAATGGTAAGACTCCAAAACCTGTAGGTGAATATTTTTTGGTTTGCACTTTTTTTCTTGTTGAAGCTCGAAACCCTTTTTTTTCACTTGAAAACGGTTTAATTATTTTGAAATATTTTGGATAAGTGGATCTTTTCAACATATTATTTGATTGCTTATGTGCTTGTGTATGATTTAAAATTCTTAAATATTCGTTTACATCTTCCGCAGTATAATGTTCAGGATTTTTCATGAATATGAGTTCATAAAGTCTTTTTGTTCCATTATATACTTGATCATCAATTATTATATCATTTTTATCTATTTCTATCTTTTTTTTACCCAATATAAATTTATCACGATCTTCTATATATTTTATTGCATAAATAGTATCCAAATCCTTATCTTTATTCAAAAATTTCAGAAGATATTCACTAGCCAAGTCTCCAAATTTTAGCTTTAGGGATTCCATTTCGGTTTGCCCTTGAGGAGTATTCAAAATACCTCTAGCAACTGAAGTTGGTGACATTTGAGGTGTGCTTTCAAATACTTCCTCATTGTCACTGCTTTCATTCACTTCCACTTTAGCAGAACTTGTTGGTGTATCAAATTCTAATTTTGGAATTGGATGCTGTTTCAAATTTTTTTTATGTATCCTTATTTTCTTTGAATTTGAGGGTATTTTTTTTGCTATAGTGTTTTCACTATTTATTTCATATTTTGTATTATTCACTAGTTCTTGAAGTGGTTGTGTTATAGGTTTAAATGTTTCTTGTAACATAATATCACTATTCATTTTATTATGTTTCAATGAATTGAACTTTTGTTTGAGCACTTTACTCACTTTAATTATTTTGTGGAGCGTTTTTTTATTATCCATTATAGTAAACTCCTAGATGGATTTGAGATTAAGAAATGTATCCAATTCTCTGCGATACCGACCTTCTTGCTCACTATCCTTATCTATAACTGCGAATCCATATTTACTATCCCAACATTTCATACAGAATTCTTTGAATTTATTAAATGTCATATCACTATTTACATGATCGTCATATATATGATGTAAATTGGTTTCATCTTGTTTAAATATGATGATAAAATTTGCATTATCCCTAATCAAATGTTTTAGTATTTTTGCATATGATTGTGAAAGATAAAAACAATCAATCTCATTATGTCTACCCATACTAGAATAATCACGCATACAATCTTGTTTATCACATGCAATATCATCAAAAACAATTATTGAATAGGATCGCGCTTCATTTGGTTTTAAAATTTCAGTATCCACATTATAGGAAAAGTATTTCATACCCTTTACTCTAGAAACACATTTTTCTAGAAATTTATATTTTGGTTGTTGTGAAGACTCAGAGTATACATAAATATTTTTTAATTTCAATCCATTTGGATGTGTAAGAAGACTAAGAAGAATATTAGTCTTTCCACAATTACTAGGACCCACAATAATACTTCTTATACTATTAGGTGAAAGTTTGCTATGTTTTTTCAAGTGAGAATTAGTTTGTATAGCATCAAAATTGTGAACTGAAAGATGCTCTTTCTGCTTAATGAACTCCATGATTACTACTAATCTTTTATATAAAAGCTGTTGTATATATACAAATAAGGTCAGTACTAAAAAATTATTCAATGTTACCATATAACAGAGCTGGTAAAGGTTTACTTAATAAGGCAATTAACTCATTACCTATTGAATTGCACATACCAGGTTATCAATTTTGTGGTCCAGGAACTAAATTAGATAAGAGATTGAAAAGAGGTGATACGGGTATAAATCCATTGGATGCTGCATGTCGTGAACACGATATTTCATATTCCCAAAGCAATAATTTGAAAGATAGACATAAAGCTGATAAAATATTAGAAGAAAGAGCGTGGAATAGAGTAAAATCGAAAAATTCAAGTTTTGGTGAACGAGTTGCTGCTTGGACAATAACAAACTCTATGAAAGCTGAACAAAAACTTGGTATGGGTATAAAAAAAAAAACGAAAAAATCAAAGAATCAGCGAGTACTGAAAACACCAAAAAAATATGGTGGATTTTTACCTGTAGCAGCACTAATTCCATTAATTAGAAAGGCTTTAATTGCTGGTGCTGCAAGTGGTGCTGCTTCATATGGTGTAAAAAAAGCCCTAGGTAGTGGTTTATATTCGAAACCTCATAAGCATGGTGCGGGAATTAAAAAAAAAAACGAGAAAAAACAAAGAAAAGAAATTGCCAAAAAGGCCATTAAACACTGATGATATAATCAAATTTGCTCGTGCTCATAAAATAAAATATTTCCGAAGTGTATATATGCGTGATACATTACCTAAAAAACCATTAAAAAATGAGTCAGCAGTTATTAATCTCGATTCCTTTGCAAGAGCTGGTACACATTGGGTTTCATATATAAAAAAAGGTGAAAACGTTGATTATTTTGACAGTTTTGGAAATTTAGCTCCACCAATAGAATTAATCGAATATTTTGGAAACAAGGCTAACATCACATTCAATTATAAGCGCTATCAAAAATTTAATTCTTTCAATTGTGGTCATTTGTGTTTGAAATTCCTTATGAAATCCACAAAATAATTGTTGAATACATCAGTATAGAAATGGAGTCGATAACAATTACACTTGGTGGAAATACGTCTACACTAAGTGCAGACTTCTTTCCACCAATTGATTTGAAGAGCAGTGATTATGTAATTGGATTGATCAACTTTGAATCATATCATTCAATACCAAATATTGATACAACAAATAATAAATTTTATTATAAAACCAATTCAAGTACAAATACAGATTTTCAAGTAATATCTATTCCAGTTGGGTCATATGAAATTGAGAATATTAATAATATATTGAAAAAAGAATTAGGAGATCCAAATTATGATTACGATTTCGAGGAGAAACTTTATACTAATAGAATAGAAAGAGAGAAAAATGTTGCACGTAATTTCATAAGTTTAAAACCAAATACTAACACTTTAAAATGTAAGCTTAGGAGTACTGTTGATATTGATTTCACAAAAGATGATTCAATTGGATCTTTATTGGAGTTTAAAAAGCGAATATTAGAAAGGAATGTTGTTCATGAAAGTGATCCTCCTGTCAACATAGTTAAGGTGAATGCTATATTAATTGAATGTAATATTGTGACTGGATCATATAAGAATGGATTACCCATGCATATTTTACATGAGTTCTATCCAACAGTAGAGCCTGGGTATGAAATCAATGAGGTTCCTTCAAATGTGATTTATTTATCAGTGAAAACTCAAACCATAAACAATATCACTGTAAATATTGTTGATCAAGAAACAAAACAAATAAATTTTCGTGGTGAAACAATAACTATTAGATTACATTTGAAAAAAATTTTATAAATGGGTATTAGTTATAAAAGAATGCAAACAACAACGAAAAGAATCAGTTCACCATCAACTATAAAAGTGTTAACAGGAGAAAATAAAAATTTCTTGAAATCACTCGGTTTAAAACTAAAAAGAGATCAAAAACTAAAACAAAAACAATGAATAATATTTTAGATATTACATCTGGTGTTGCTTTCAATGATGCAATAACACGTGTTGAGATACATAATCATCAACCTATTATTGCATCAGCATTTAATAATTGTGATGAAATAAGAATTCAAATCCAACAGCAAGATATCTATACGTTGCCTAGTCAAAGTTTTCTTTATATTGAAGGTAAACTATTAAAAGAAGATGGTAGTTAGCCTCCTGTGGATGCAAAAATAACAAATAATGGAATTGCATTTTTATTTGATGAAATTAAATATTCAATGAATAGTTTTGAAGTTGATAAGATGAAAAATATTGGAATTAGCTCAACTTTGAAAGCATATGCTTCATTAAATAAATTTGAAAGTGATAATCTTGAAAATGCTGGTTGGGGACTCAATATAAACATTCTAGATGAAAATGGTAATTTTAATATATGTGTTCCACTGAAAATGTTGCTTGGATTTTGTGAAGATAATAATAGAATATTGGTGAATGTTAGACAAGAATTGGTGTTAATTAGAGCCAGAAATGATAATAATGCATATATTTGTACAGAAAATTTGAAATTTATTCTGAACAAAATTCAATGGCGTGTTCCTCATATATATGTTAATGACGAATATAGATTGAGATTATTGAAAATTGTCAACTCAAATCATTTCTTGAAATGTCCATTCCGTTCTTGGGATTTATATGAATATCCAATTCTTCCTTCAGCAAAAAAGCAAATTTGGTCAATTAAATCATCAACTCAATTGGAGAAACCAAGATTTGTTATTGTTGCTTTCCAAACAAATCGAAAAAATTTGAAAGATAAAAATAGTAGTCATTTTGATAGTTGCAATTCAGCGAATATTAAGCTATATTTAAACTCAGTTTCCTATTCATATGATAATTTAAATCTAGATTTCAAAAATAATCACTATGCACTTCTTAATGATATGTACACGAAATTTTCCAAAGTCTACTATGATTTTCATGATACATATATTGGTCCTATCCTAAATAAAACAGATTTCAAAACATTTGCACCGATAACAGTAATAGATTGTTCCAATCAAAACGAAGCAGTAAAAAATAGTTCAGTTGATATACGTCTGGAGTTTGAATCAAATGATATATTTCCCGAGAATACGAGTGTTTATTGTCTAATCATACATGATCGCATTTTCGAATATAATCCACTCACTAGTGCTGTTAGAGCTTCAGTATAAATTGAACTGCGAAAGAGCTAACTGAAATATGGAATTAATTGTTGATATACAAGGCTTCAATGCCAGAGATTATATAATAGTGGCAAAAGAAATTGCGATTCTTACAAGAGATGGCAACAAATTGGAACATTTTTTCTTCAAAGAGCCATTTCCTTGGAATAAGTTGGAACATAAATATAGAAAACAAGCAGGATGGTTGTATAACAATCACCATGGTTTAAAATGGAGTGATGGATATATAAAATATAATGATATTCCAAATTTGATTCTACCAATATTACAAGGTGCATCAACAATATATGTCAAAGGGGATATGAAGAAAACCTTTCTAGAATCTTTCAACTTGAATTCCACAATAATTTCTTTGGGGGAAGAATGTAAGTCTCTTCAGAGCTTTCCATCAAATAAATCATGTTTCAGACATTTTAATAATTGTGCAATTAGTAATGTTTATAGAATAAGAAGTCACTTAGACTATTATGAAATGTATAACATCATGAATATATAAATATATAATAGAAATTCCAATGTTATTTTTGAATTATTAAATTTATTTTCAGCCGCATTAACCCCTTTTACCTGCTCCATTCTCTGTTATTACATTTATCATTTTAACTTTTTGCTTTTTTTCCATATAAAGTTGAAGTATCTCATAAATCATATATTAGCTATTCAAACACTGTAGAACATGGTTCAGAAAGTGGTTCTAGTTATATTGATTATAATTATCGTGAGTAATTGTAAAAGTGTGAAAAAAGAAAATTTTGAATCAATTATTGATTACTTATTTACATATGGATATCTTAATGTGAGTGAAGGGGAGGTCTTTAGTTCAACTGAAAAAGATCCATCGCATCTAACAGCACTAAACCTATTACAAACTAATTTTAATTTAACGCAATCCAATGAAACAATTGAAAATGTTTTGAAACTCATTTCATCTCCTAGATGTGGTGCTAAAGATATGAATGTTTATAATACTCATTATATATTATGGGGAAATTCTACAATTACTTGGGATTCAAAAAGAACAACTAGTATTGTTCAATATTTAATTGAAAAAGCTTTCAATTTATGGTCTGAATATACAAATTTAAATATTATACATTCGCCATATAATGAAAATGCTACTATTTATATTTCATTTGGAGGAATTCAACATTGGGATTTCAAGAAACGGGCTAGATGCAAGTCTCATTTTGATAGGGAGGGTATGATATTGGGGCATGCTGAATTTCCAAGCTTAAGCATGCATTCAGAAATTCATATAGATAATGCAGAACAATGGTACTATTGTATGGATCCTCCTTTCAATAGTGAAGAGAAGAGTCTTTTTGCTGTTTTAGTCCATGAAATTGGCCATGCATTAGGAATTAGGCATTCAAATGATAAGAATGCAATAATGTATCCAATATATACAGAAAAAATATTCCAAAATAGTAATTATTATGATTTACACATTGATGATATAAATGCTATTCAATCATTATATGGAAAAAACATTAAGTCATTGATAACAACAACAACAAAGGCACCGACAACGACAAAGGTATCAACAACAAAAGGAACACAGAAATCAATTACAACAACCAAAAAAACTCATAATAAGCGGGAAACAAGTTCAGATTCTTCTCCAGACTTATGTAGCTTAAAAAATGTCAATAAATTTCTAATCGTAAGAAAAAAATTATATATATTTTATAATAAGTGGGTCTGGGTGAAAAATTTGAATGAAAAAAACTTTGATCCGGAGCCATATCTTATAACAGATTGGTTGAATTTTCTTCCAAAAAATTTCTTGAGAATGAATGGTATTTACCAAAGACCAAATGGAAATATTGTATTATTCATAGATAACGTAAGTTATAATATAAAGTTTCCATCTTTAGAATTGGAAAATATTACCAATCCCTACCATCAAAATAGTATAACCTATATTAATGGAGCTGTATCTACCAATAGTGGTCAAACATATATATTTCATAAAAATAATTCTTTCATAAAAATTGATGAATGCAGATTTTTCGCTTCAGAAATCGGAAGTGTAGATGATGAGTTCCCCGGTATTCCAAATAATATAGAATCTGTATTCAAGTATACAAATGGACGATTATATTTTTTTATTAATGATTATTATTATGAATTTGATGAATTCTCAAAGTCAGTTGTAAAAGCAGAGAAATTCAATCTTTCTATGTTCAATATTGATTGTCCCAATATCAATTTATATGAGCAATTGAAAATACTACTATCAAAAATCTTGTATTCACAATAATTGTTTTTCTTATTTTTTTTTCTTACTCCCCACCATCAGCCCCCTCCTCCACCTCTCACCACTTACTGTATATATATATAATTCCATACGAACTTTGTTTTTTCAACATTGTAATAATTTCATTACTCTAAATAATAGTAAACTACAGATTGAGGTATATATTTTTGAAAAATGTCAAATAATAGTGAAATAGTCTGTTTGAAAATAATAGCATATGATTTGCTAAACATAAAATATCATTGTGATCTAATAAAAGAAGAAGATATTGGAAGCTATAGGGGCATGATTGATCAACTTCAAGCAAATGTGGTTTTAATGATAATTCACTTCTCAAATTAATTGGAAAGCTGGCTCCAATAGCATATATTTGCAAAAAAATAAGTAAGGAGAAATTTGATTTAATATTGGAATCATTTAGTGGAATGAATTTATTGCAAATTTGGGGAAGACTTCCGCTAGAGTATAAATTACATCCTAAAGTTATATTGAAATTACCATGTGTGGAGCATACGAATCTACCAATCCATCATATCCATATTGATGGACCACCACCTAACATTGAAAACTGTCAGTCTTGTAAGATCGAATTTGAAATGTATCATCAAAAATATTCCAATAAATAAAAGAAACAAAAAAAAAACTTATAGAGATATTTATTCATTCAATTTTTTTTGTCAACAAAATATTTATATTTATACATATACATTTTATTTTCTATAATCATAAATATAATTTATTATTATTCATTATTCTGATTGTTTAGCTGATTGTTTTTTGAAGTAGTAATAATTTCAATTGACGCTAAAATTACATTATTATAATTTAATATTATTTCTTTCATTGCTAAATTATAAACATTATTTGTTTCACCAATTATATTTTTGATATTTGTGTAAATATCACCATCACAAGAAGATGCTTGTCGCATTACACTCAAATAATAATCCAAGGAATTTAATGATTCTAAATAATTGATGATGTCATCTAAGTGATTAGTATTTTTAAATATATTGCGAATAGATGTATCACTTAGATAAATTTGATTATTCTGTGATTCAATTATCATAATTTCATCATTTTCTATATCATCAAATGATAATTTATGATTTGAAATCGAATATGATTTAACAACTGAAAGTACCCTCAAAAATCCTATAATAATATTATAGCACCTAAGAAACTCATACCAGTCAAGTCGTTTAAAATCGACGAACTTGTCAATTCTACTATTGTATATTCTAATAATAGTTTCTAAATTGTCTGTTGGATCAAATCCAATGTGTATCCAAATATTCGTATTTAGCAAAAATCTATGTTCCATAATCAATTTAGATTTGACGAAATCTCTAGAGAGTGCTAAGTCAAATTCATATAGACCCTCCACTACTTCTTCAACGACTTGTGCTTCTGCTTGTTCTGCATTATTCTCAAGAAGAGGAACTTCATTTAATATTTCTTTATTTTTATTCATATTAGTTTTTCTTTTTGTTTTTGTTGCCAATGCATCATTTTGATTGATATGCTTGCAAGATGGTTTCGTATGAAGTGGATACTTTTTTTTCTTCATATTGTTGTCAGTATTTTCATTCACTTGCTGTAAATGAATATTTTCAAAAAAATTTCTCTTGAAAAAATAAATTGAAATTACTTACCATTTTTGTCATTTATAGATAATAGTTTTTTTCTTGGAAGATATAATAATAGAAAACTGAATAATTTGTATCACTTGGAGTTTCAAACTCATACTGAATTTAGTATGCAAAAATTTGTCTACATATATAAATAAGACATGGATAACCTCAAACATGGGATCACAAGTGATGCAGATAAAACATTGCATTCGTTAATTATTGTGAAACAAAAATAATTAATCCGAAGTCTAAAATTTATGATTTGAGGAGTGGAATATTTATGCGGATAAAACATTGCATCACTCAATTATTGTGAATCAATTGCAAAAATTGGTTAATAGAATATTCTGATTTTTTTTCCCTACTAGCTAATTTATTGAATGATAAATTGCGCTA
This sequence comes from Dromius quadrimaculatus, assembly GCA_963989225.1. Lineage (NCBI taxonomy): Eukaryota > Metazoa > Arthropoda > Insecta > Coleoptera > Carabidae > Dromius > Dromius quadrimaculatus. The sequence continues at coordinate 72,106 of CAXDIG010000140.1, forward strand.
CTCGTAATATAAAACTCCATCTTAATATTTACTTCAATAAGTAGTTCGTCTAGTAAATAATAGATAGCGTCACATACAAGAATAGAACTCTTTTTTATTAAACGATAGTTAGTCTATTGAATAATAGGTGACACCATTCGTCACGCAACTCAAAAAGATGGCGTTACTGGTAAATGTATAAATAACGTCACAGAGACTTTTTTATCCACGTCAAATAGTAGTTCATTTACTAGAAAAAAGATAGCGCCACACACAAAAAAGAAATCTCTGCATTTAACGTTAGTTGACGTTATTATTGTCATTCATGGTACATAGATCTATCACATCAATTAGTAGTTCATCTAGTGAATAATAGATGGCGCCACACGCAAAAAGAGAAAAATAGAAATCTTCTCCATTCAACGCTAGTTAGTCTGTTGGATGATAGGTGGCGCCACTCACCACTGCTCAAGAGATGGCGCCACTCGTAAATGTTCTGATAATGTCACCGCTGTTTAGATAACGTCACTGCTCGCGTTATCTTTGAAATCTTAGATCGTTATCTGAGCCAGAATCGGTGTTACATAGCTACTTTTTGTTGATGGATTCATGCATATTATGAGGTCCTGAATAGGAATATGGACTTTTTGATTGCGAAAATCTGCCCGGAAAAGCGTGATTTCGACTTATTCCAAAGTTTGAAAAACTGCGAATAGCACTCTAAAAACACGAAATATGATGTATTTGGTGCTAGATTCTGCCATATAACGCATTTTTGAAGCAAAATCTTGCTTCTGAGCAGATTTACAGAATCAAAAATTTCTCAACGAAACTCAGAAAAAACGCTGATAACTCGCTGGAAACGCAAAATTTTGTGCATTTGAGGACGGATTTATGCGTATCATGTTGTATTGGATGGATTTAAGTGATTTGCGATACTTTGAAACCGCTGAGAATGTGGTATTTTTGACTCATTTCAAACTTCATATAACTGCAGATAGCGCTCTAAAAACACGAGATATGATGTTTTTGTTGATGGATTCATACATATCATGAGTTCTTGAATAGGAATATGAACTTTCTGATTGTGAAAATCTGCCCGGTAAAGCGTGATTTCGACTTATTCCAAAGTTTGTAAAACTGCGAATAGCACTCTGAAAACACAAAATATGATGTATTCGGTGCTAGATTCTGCCATATAACGCATTTCTGAAGCAAAATCCTGCTTCTGAGCAGATTTACAGAATAAAAAATTTCAAAAATTTCTGAACGAGACTCAGACAAAACGCTTAAAACTCGCTGGAAACGCAAAATTTTGTGCATTTGAGGTCAGATTCGTGCGTATTATATTGTATTGGATAGATTTATGTGATTTGCGATACTTTGAAACCGCTGAAAATGTGGTAATTTTGATTTATTTCAAACTTCATATAATTGCAGATAGCGCTCTGAAAACACGAGATATGATGTTTTTGTTGATGAATTCATACATATTATGAGTTCCTGAATAGAAATATGAACTCTTTGATTGTGAAAATCTGCCCGGAAAAGCGTGATTTTGACTTATTCCAAAGTTTGTAAAACTGCGAATAGCACCCTAAAAACACGAAATATGATGTACTTGGTGCTAGATTTTGCCATATAACGCATTTCTGATGCAAAATCTTGCTTCTGAGCAGATTTACAGAATCAAAAATTTCTCAACGAAACTCAGAAAAAACGCTGATAACTCGCTGGAAACGCAAAATTTCGTGCATTTGAGGACGGATTCATGCGTATCATGTTGTATTGGATAGATTTATGTGATTTGCGATACTTTGAAACCGCTGAGAATGTGGCAATTTTGACTTATTTCAAACTTCATATAACTGCAGATAGCGCTCTGAAAACACGAGATATGATGTTCTTGTTGATGAATTCATACATATTATGAGTTCCTGAATAGGAATATGAACTTTTTGATTGTGAAAATCTGACCGGAATAGCGTGATTTCGACTTATTCCAAAGTTTGTAAAACTGCGAATGGCACTCTAAAAACACAAAATATGATGTATTTGGTGCTAGATTCTGCCATATAACGCATTTCTGAAGCAAAATCTCGCTTCTGAGCAGATTTACAGAATCAAAAATTACTCAACGAAACTCAGAAAAAACGCTGATAACTCGCTGGGAACACAAAATTTTGTGCATTTGAGAACGTTTTCATGCGTATTATGTTGTATTGGATAGATTTATGTGATCTGCGATACTTTGAAACCGCTGAGAATGTGGTAATTTTGACTTATTTCAAACTTCATATAACAGCAGATAGCGCTCTTAAAACACGAGATATGATGTTTTTGTTGATGGATTCATGCATATTATGAGGTCCTGAAAAGGAATATGAATTTTTTGATTGTGAAAATCTGCCCGGAAAAGCGTGATTTCGACTTATTCCAAAGTTTGTAAAACAGCGAAAAGCACTCTTAAAACACGAAATATGATGTATTTGGTGCTAGATTCTGCCATATAACGCATTTCTGAAGCAAAATCTTGCTTCTGAGCAGATTTACAGAATCAAAAATTTCTCAACGAGACTCAGAAAAAACGCTGATAACTCGCTGGAAACGCAAAATTTTGTACATTTGAGGACGGATTCATGCGTATTATGTTGTATTGGATAGATTTGTGTGATTTGCGATACTTTGAAACCGATGAGAATGTGGTAATTTTGACTTACTTCAAACTTCATATAACTGCGGATAGCGCTCTGAAAACACGAGAAATTATGTTTTTGTTGATAGATTCATACATACTATGAGGTCCTGAATAGGAATATGAACTTTTTGATTGCGAAAATCTGCCCGGAAAAGCGTGATTCCGACTTATTCCAAAGTTTGTAAAACTGCGAATAGCACTCTAAAAACACAAAATATGATGTATTTGGTGCTAGATTCTGCCATATAACGCATTTCTGAAGCAAAATCTTGCATCTGAGCAGATTTACAGAATAAAAAATTTCAAAAATTTCTCAACGAGACTCAGAAAAAACGCTTATAACTCGCTGGAAACGCAAAATTTTGAGCATTTGAGGACAGATTCATGCGTATTATGTTGTATTGGATAGATTTATGTGATTTGCAATACTTTGAAACCGCTGAAAATGAGGTAATTTTGACTTACTCCAAACTTCATTTAATTGCAGATAGCGCTCTGAAAACACGAGATATGATGTTTTTGTTGATGGATTCATACATATTATGAGTTCTTGAATAGGAATATGAACTTTCAGATTGTGAAAATCTGCATGGAAAATCGTGATTTCGACTTATTCCAAAGTTTGTAAAACTGCGAATAGCATTCTAAGAACGCAAAATATGATGTATTTGGTGCTAGATTCTGCCATATAACGCATTTCTGAAGCAAAATCTTGCTTCTGAGCAGATTTACAGAATCGAAAATTCCTCAACGAGACTCAGAAAAAACGCTGATAACTCGATGAAAACGCAAAATTTTGTGCATTTGTGGACAGATTCATGCGTATTATATTGTATTAGATAGATTTATGTGATTTGCGATACCTTGAAACCGCTGAGAATGTGGTAATTTTGACTTATTTCAAACTTCATATAACTGCAGATAGCGCTCTGAAAACACAAGATATGATGTTTTTGTTGATGGATTCATACATATTATGAGTTCCTGGATGGGAATATGAACTTTTTGATCGTGAAAAGTTACCCGGAGAAGCGTGATTTCGACTTATTCCAAAGTTTGTAAAACTTCGAATAACACTCTAAAAACACGAAATATGATGTATTTGGTGCTAGATTCTGTCATGTAACGCATTTCTAAAGCAAAATCTTGCTTCTGAGCAGATTTACAGAATCAAAAATTTCTCAACGAAACTCAGAAAAAACGCTGATAACTCGCTGGGAATGCAAAATTTTGTGCATTTGAGGACGGATTCATGCGTATTATGTTGTATTGGATAGATTCATGTGATTTGCGATACTTTGAAACCGCTGAGAATGTGGTAATTTGGACTTATTTCAATCTTCATATAACTGCAGATCGCGCTCTGAAAACACAAGGAATAATGTTTTTGTTCATGGATTATTATGAGTTCTTGAATAGGAATATGAACTTTTTGATTGTGAAAATCTGCCCGGAAAAGCGTGATTTCGACTTATTCCAAAAATTGTAAAACTGCGAATGGCACTCTAAAAACACGGAATATGATGTATTTGGTGCTAGATGCTGCCATATAACGCATTTCTGAAGCAAAATCTTGCTTCTGAGCAGTTTTAAAGAATCAAAAATTTCTCAACGAAACTCAGAAAGAACGCTGATAACTCGCTGGAAACGCAAAATTTTGTGCATTTGAGGACGGATTCATGCGTATTATGTTGTATTGGATAGATTTATGTGATTTGCAATACTTTGAAACCGCTGAGAATGTGGTAATTTTGACTTATTTCAAACTTCATATAACTGCAGATAGCGCTCTGAAAACACGAGATATGATGTTTTTGTTGATGGATTCATACATATTATGAGTTCCTGAATAGGAATATGAACTTTTTGATTGTGAAAGTCTGCCCGGAAAAGCGTGATTTCGACTTATTCCAAAGTTTGTAAAACTGCGAATAGCACTCTAAAAACACAAAATATGATGTATTTGGTGCTAGATTCTGCCATATAACGCATTTCTGAAGCAAAATCTCGCTTCTGAGCAGATTTACAGAATCAAAAATTACTCAACGAAACTCAGAAAAATCGCTGATAACTCGCTGGGAACGCAAAATTTTGTGCATTTGAGGACGTTTCCATGCGAAGTATGTTGTATTGGATAGATTTATGTAATTAGCGATACTTTGAAACCGCTGAGCATGTGGTAATTTTGACTTATTTCAAACTTCATATAACTGCAGATAGCGCTCTGAAAACACGAGATATGATGTTTTTGTTGATGGATTCATACATATTATGAGGTCCTGAATAGGAATATGAACCTTTTGATTGTGAAAATCTGCGCGGAAAAGCGTGATTTCGACTTATTCCAAAGTTTGTAAAACTGCAAATAGTGCTCTAAAAACACAAAATATGATGTATTTGGTGCTAGATTCTGCCATATAACGCATTTCTGAAGCAAAGTCTTGCTTCTGAGCAGATTTACAGAATCAAAAATTTCTCAACGAGACTCAGGAAAAACGCTGATAACTTGCTGGAAACGCAAAATTTTGTGCATTTGAGGACAGATTCATGGGTATTATGTTGTATTGGATAGATTTATGTGATTTGCGATACTTTGAAACCGCTGAGAATGTGGTAATTTTGACTTATTTCAAGCTTCATATAACTGCAGATAGCGCTCTGAAAACACGAGATATGATGTTTTTGTTGATATATTCATATATATCATGAGTTCCTGAATAGGAATATGAACTTTTTGATTGTAAAAATCTGCCCGGAAAAGTGTGATTTCGACTTATTCCAAAGTTTGTAAAAATGCAAATAGCGCTCTAAAAACACAGAACATGATGTATTTGGTGCTAGATTCTGCCATATAACGCATTTTTGAAGCAAAATCTTGCTTCTGAGCAGATTTACAGTATCAAAAATTTCTCAACGAAACTCAGAAAAAACGCTGATAACTCGCTGGAAACGCAAAATTTAGTGCATTTGAGGAAGGATTCATGCGTATTATGTTGTATTGGATAGATTTATGTAATTTGCGATACTTTGAAACCGCTGAGAATGTGGTAATTTTGACTTATTTCAAACTTCATATAACTGCAGATAGCGCTCTGAAAACACAAGATATGATGTTTTTGTTGATGGATTCATACAAATTATGAGTTCCTGAATAGGAATATGAACTTTTTGATCGTGAAAATTTGCCCGGAAAAGCGTGATGTCGACTCATTCCAAAGTTAGTAAGACTGCGAATAGCACTCCAAAAACACGAAATATTATGTATTTGGTGCTAGATTCTGCCATATAACGCATTTCTGAAGCAAAATCTTGCTTCTGAGCAGATTTACAGAATCACAAATTTCTCAACGAAACTCAGAAAAAACGCTGATAACTCGCTGGCAAAGCAAAATTTTGTGCATTTGAGGACGGATTCATGCGTATCATGTTGTATTGGATAGATTTATGTGATTTGCGATACTTTGAAACCGCTGAGAATGTGGCAATTTTGACTTATTTCAAACTTCATATAACTGCAGATAGCGCTCTGAAAACACGAGATATGATGTTCTTGTTGATGAATTCATACATATTATGAGTTCCTGAATAGGAATATGAACTTTTTGATTGTGAAAATCTGACCGGAATAGCGTGATTTCGACTTATTCCAAAGTTTGTAAAACTGCGAATAGCATTCTAAGAACACAAAATATGATGTATTTGGTGCTAGATTCTGCCATATAACGCATTTCTGAAGCAAAATCTTGCTTCTGAGCAGATTTACAGAATCGAAAATTCCTCAACGAGACTCAGAAAAAACGCTGATAACTCGATGAAAACGCAAAATTTTGTGCATTTGTGGACAGATTCATGCGTATTATATTGTATTAGATAGATTTATGTGATTTGCGATACCTTGAAACCGCTGAGAATGTGGTAATTTTGACTTATTTCAAACTTCATATAACTGCAGATAGCGCTCTGAAAACACAAGATATGATGTTTTTGTTGATGGATTCATACATATTATGAGTTCCTGGATGGGAATATGAACTTTTTGATCGTGAAAAGTTACCCGGAGAAGCGTGATTTCGACTTATTCCAAAGTTTGTAAAACTTCGAATAACACTCTAAAAACACGAAATATGATGTATTTGGTGCTAGATTCTGTCATGTAACGCATTTCTAAAGCAAAATCTTGCTTCTGAGCAGATTTACAGATTTCTCAACGAAACTCAGAAAAAACGCTGATAACTCGCTGGGAATGCAAAATTTTGTGCATTTGAGGACGGATTCATGCGTATTATGTTGTATTGGATAGATTCATGTGATTTGCGATACTTTGAAACCGCTGAGAATGTGGTAATTTGGACTTATTTCAATCTTCATATAACTGCAGATCGCGCTCTGAAAACACAAGGAATAATGTTTTTGTTCATGGATTATTATGAGTTCTTGAATAGGAATATGAACTTTTTGATTGTGAAAATCTGCCCGGAAAAGCGTGATTTCGACTTATTCCAAAAATTGTGAAACTGCGAATGGCACTCTAAAAACACGGAATATGATGTATTTGGTGCTAGATTCTGCCATATAACGCATTTCTGAAGCAAAATCTTGCTTCTGAGCAGATTTAAAGAATCAAAAATTTCTCAACGAAACTCAGAAAGAACGCTGATAACTCGCTGGAAACGCAAAATTTTGTGCATTTGAGGACGGATTCATGCGTATTATGTTGTATTGGATAGATTTATGTGATTTGCAATACTTTGAAACCGCTGAGAATGTGGTAATTTTGACTTATTTCAAACTTCATATAACTGCAGATAGCGCTCTGAAAACACGAGATATGATGTTTTTGTTGATGGATTCATACATATTATGAGTTCCTGAATAGGAATATGAACTTTTTGATTGTGAAAGTCTGCCCGGAAAAGCGTGATTTCGACTTATTCCAAAGTTTGTAAAACTGCGAATAGCACTCTAAAAACACAAAATATGATGTATTTGGTGCTAGATTCTGCCATATAACGCATTTCTGAAGCAAAATCTCGCTTCTGAGCAGATTTACAGAATCAAAAATTACTCAACGAAACTCAGAAAAATCGCTGATAACTCGCTGGGAACGCAAAGTTTTGTGCATTTGAGGACGTTTCCATGCGAAGTATGTTGTATTGGATAGATTTATGTAATTTGCGATACTTTGAAACCGCTGAGCATGTGGTAATTTTGACTTATTTCAAACTTCATATAACTGCAGATAGCGCTCTGAAAACACGAGATATGATGTTTTTGTTGATGGATTCATACATATTATGAGGTCCTGAATAGGAATATGAAACTTTTGATTGTGAAAATCTGCGCGGAAAAGCGTGATTTCGACTTATTCCAAAGTTTGTAAAACTGCAAATAGTGCTCTAAAAACACAAAATATGATGTATTTGGTGCTAGATTCTGCCATATAACGCATTTCTGAAGCAAAGTCTTGCTTCTGAGCAGATTTACAGAATCAAAAATTTCTCAACGAGACTCAGGAAAAACGCTGATAACTTGCTGGAAACGCAAAATTTTGTGCATTTGAGGACAGATTCATGGGTATTATGTTGTATTGGATAGATTTATGTGATTTGCGATACTTTGAAACCGCTGAGAATGTGGTAATTTTGACTTATTTCAAGCTTCATATAACTGCAGATAGCGCTCTGAAAACACGAGATATGATGTTTTTGTTGATATATTCATATATATCATGAGTTCCTGAATAGGAATATGAACTTTTTGATTGTAAAAATCTGCCCGGAAAAGTGTGATTTCGACTTATTCCAAAGTTTGTAAAAATGCAAATAGCGCTCTAAAAACACAGAACATGATGTATTTGGTGCTAGATTCTGCCATATAACGCATTTTTGAAGCAAAATCTTGCTTCTGAGCAGATTTACAGTATCAAAAATTTCTCAACGAAACTCAGAAAAAACGCTGATAACTCGCTGGAAACGCAAAATTTAGTGCATTTGAGGAAGGATCCATGCGTATTATGTTGTATTGGATAGATTTATGTAATTTGCGATACTTTGAAACCGCTGAGAATGTGGTAATTTTGACTTATTTCAAACTTCATATAACTGCAGATAGCGCTCTGAAAACACAAGATATGATGTTTTTGTTGATGGATTCATACAAATTATGAGTTCCTGAATAGGAATATGAACTTTTTGATCGTGAAAATTTGCCCGGAAAAGCGTGATGTCGACTCATTCCAAAGTTAGTAAGACTGCGAATAGCACTCCAAAAACACGAAATATTATGTATTTGGTGCTAGATTCTGCCATATAACGCATTTCTGAAGCAAAATCTTGCTTCTGAGCAGATTTACAGAATCACAAATTTCTCAACGAAACTCAGAAAAAACGCTGATAACTCGCTGGCAAAGCAAAATTTTGTGCATTTGAGGACGGATTCATGCGTATCATGTTGTATTGGATAGATTTATGTGATTTGCGATACTTTGAAACCGCTGAGAATGTGGCAATTTTGACTTATTTCAAACTTCATATAACTGCAGATAGCGCTCTGAAAACACGAGATATGATGTTCTTGTTGATGAATTCATACATATTATGAGTTCCTGAATAGGAATATGAACTTTTTGATTGTGAAAATCTGACCGGAATAGCGTGATTTCGACTTATTCCAAAGTTTGTAAAACTGCGAATGGCACTCTAAAAACACAAAATATGATGTATTTGGTGCTAGATTCTGCCATATAACGCATTTCTGAAGCAAAATCTCGCTTCTGAGCAGATTTACAGAATCAAAAATTACTCAACGAAACTCAGAAAAAACGCTGATAACTCGCTGGGAACACAAAATTTTGTGCATTTGAGAACGTTTTCATGCGTATTATGTTGTATTGGATAGATTTATGTGATCTGCGATACTTTGGAACCGCTGAGAATGTGGTAATTTTGACTTATTTCAAACTTCATATAACAGCAGATAGCGCTCTGAAAACACGAGATATGATGTTTTTGTTGATGGATTCATGCATATTATGAGGTCCTGAAAAGGAATATGAATTTTTTGATTGTGAAAATCTGCCCGGAAAAGCGTGATTTCGACTTATTCCAAAGTTTGTAAAACTGCGAATAGCACTCTTAAAACACGAAATATGATGTATTTGGTGCTAGATTCTGCCATATAACGCATTTCTGAAGCAAAATCTTGCTTCTGAGCAGATTTACAAAATCAAAAATTTCTCAACGAGACTCAGAAAAAACGCTGATAACTCGCTGGAAACGCAAAATTTTGTACATTTGAGGACGGATTCATGCGTATTATGTTGTATTGGATAGATTTGTGTGATTTGCGATACTTTGAAACCGATGAGAATGTGGTAATTTTGACTTACTTCAAACTTCATATAACTGCGGATAGCGCTCTGAAAACACGAGAAATTATGTTTTTGTTGATAGATTCATACATACTATGAGGTCCTGAATAGGAATATGAACTTTTTGATTGCGAAAATCTGCCCGGAAAAGCGTGATTCCGACTTATTCCAAAGTTTGTAAAACTGCGAATAGCACTCTAAAAACACAAAATATGATGTATTTGGTGCTAGATTCTGCCATATAACGCATTTCTGAAGCAAAATCTTGCTTCTGAGCAGATTTACAGAATAAAAAATTTCAAAAATTTCTCAACGAGACTCAGAAAAAACGCTTATAACTCGCTGGAAACGCAAAATTTTGAGCATTTGAGGACAGATTCATGCGTATTATGTTGTATTGGATAGATTTATGTGATTTGCAATACTTTGAAACCGCTGAAAATGAGGTAATTTTGACTTACTCCAAACTTCATTTAATTGCAGATAGCGCTCTGAAAACACGAGATATGATGTTTTTGTTGATGGATTCATACATATTATGAGTTCTTGAATAGGAATATGAACTTTCAGATTGTGAAAATCTGCATGGAAAATCGTGATTTCGACTTATTCCAAAGTTTGTAAAACTGCGAATAGCATTCTAAGAACACAAAATATGATGTATTTGGTGCTAGATTCTGCCATATAACGCATTTCTGAAGCAAAATCTTGCTGCTGAGCAGATTTACAGAATCGAAAATTCCTCAACGAGACTCAGAAAAAACGCTGATAACTCGATGAAAACGCAAATTTTGTGCATTTGTTGACAGATTCATGCGTATTATATTGTATTAGATAGATTTATGTGATTTGCGATACCTTGAAACCGCTGAGAATGTGGTAATTTTGACTTATTTCAAACTTCATATAACTGCAGATAGCGCTCTGAAAACACAGGATATGATGTTTTTGTTGATGGATTCATACATATTATGAGTACCTGGATGGGAATATGAACTTTTTGATCGTGAAAAGTTACCCGGAGAAGCGTGATTTCGACTTATTCCAAAGTTTGTAAAACTTCGAATAACACTCTAAAAACACGAAATATGATGTATTTGGTGCTAGATTCTGTCATGTAACGCATTTCTAAAGCAAAATCTTGCTTCTGAGCAGATTTACAGAATCAAAAATTTCTCAACGAAACTCAGAAAAAACGCTGATAACTCGCTGGGAATGCAAAATTTTGTGCATTTGAGGACGGATTCATGCGTATTATGTTGTATTGGATAGATTCATGTGATTTGCGATACTTTGAAACCGCTGAGAATGTGGTAATTTGGACTTATTTCAATCTTCATATAACTGCAGATCGCGCTCTGAAAACACAAGGAATAATATTTTTGTTCATGGATTATTATGAGTTCTTGAATAGGAATATGAACTTTTTGATTGTGAAAATCTGCCCGGAAAAGCGTGATTTCGACTTATTCCAAAAATTGTAAAACTGCGAATGGCACTCTAAAAACACGGAATATGATGTATTTGGTGCTAGATTCTGCCATATAACGCATTTCTGAAGCAAAATCTTGCTTCTGAGCAGATTTAAAGAATCAAAAATTTCTCAACGAAACTCAGAAAGAACGCTGATAACTCGCTGGAAACGCAAAATTTTGTGCATTTGAGGACGGATTCATGCGTATTATGTTGTATTGGATAGATTTATGTGATTTGCAATACTTTGAAACCGCTGAGAATGTGGTAATTTTGACTTATTTCAAACTTCATATAACTGCAGGTAGCGCTCTGAAAACACGAGATATGATGTTTTTGTTGATGGATTCATACATATTATGAGTTCCTGAATAGGAATATGAACTTTTTGATTGTGAAAGTCTGCCCGGAAAAGCGTGATTTCGACTTATTCCAAAGTTTGTAAAACTGCGAATAGCACTCTAAAAACACAAAATATGATGTATTTGGTGCTAGATTCTGCCATATAACGCATTTTTGAAGCAAAATCTCGCTTCTGAGCAGATTTACAGAATCAAAAATTACTCAACGAAACTCAGAAAAATCGCTGATAACTCGCTGGGAACGCAAAATTTTGTGCATTTGAGGACGTTTCCATGCGAAGTATGTTGTATTGGATAGATTTATGTAATTAGCGATACTTTGAAACCGCTGAGCATGTGGTAATTTTGACTTATTTCAAACTTCATATAACTGCAGATAGCGCTCTGAAAACACGAGATATGATGTTTTTGTTGATGGATTCATACATATTATGAGGTCCTGAATAGGAATATGGACCTTTTGATTGTGAAAATCTGCGCGGAAAAGCGTGATTTCGACTTATTCCAAAGTTGTAAAACTGCAAATAGTGCTCTAAAAACACAAATATGATGTATTTGGTGCTAGATTCTGCCATATAACGCATTTCTGAAGCAAAGTCTTGCTTCTGAGCAGATTTACAGAATCAAAAATTTCTCAACGAGACTCAGGAGAAAACGCTGATAACTTGCTGGAAACGCAAAATTTTGTGCATTTGAGGACAGATTCATGGGTATTATGTTGTATTGGATAGATTTATGTGATTTGCGATACTTTGAAACCGCTGAGAATGTGGTAATTTTGACTTATTTCAAGCTTCATATAACTGCAGATAGCGCTCTGAAAACACGAGATATGATGTTTTTGTTGATATATTCATATATATCATGAGTTCCTGAATAGGAATATGAACTTTTTGATTGTAAAAATCTGCCCGGAAAAGTGTGATTTCGACGTATTCCAAAGTTTGTAAAAATACAAATAGCGCTCTAAAAACACAGAACATGATGTATTTGGTGCTAGATTCTGCCATATAACGCATTTTTGAAGCAAAATCTTGCTTCTGAGCAGATTTACAGTATCAAAAATTTCCTCAACGAAACTCAGAAAAAACGCTGATAACTCGCTGGAAACGCAAAATTTAGTGCATTTGAGGAAGGATTCATGCGTATTATGTTGTATTGGATAGATTTATGTAATTTGCGATACTTTGAAACCGCTGAGAAATGTGGTAATTTTGACTTATTTCAAACTTCATATAACTGCAGATAGCGCTCTGAAAACACAAGATATGATGTTTTTTGTTGATGGATTCATACAAATTATGAGTTCCTGAATAGGAATATGAACTTTTTGATCGTGAAAATTTGCCCGGAAAAGCGTGATGTCGACTCATTCCAAAGTTAGTAAGACTGCGAATAGCACTCCAAAAACACGAAATATTATGTATTTGGTGCTAGATTCTGCCATATAACGCATTTCTGAAGCAAAATCTTGCTTCTGAGCAGATTTACAGAATCACAAATTTCTCAACGAAACTCAGAAAAAACGCTGATAACTCGCTGGCAAAGCAAAATTTTGTGCATTGAGGACGGATTCATGCGTATTATGTTGTATTGGATAGATTTATGTGATTCGCAATACTTTGAAACCGCTGAGAATGTGGTAATTTTGACTTATTTCAAACTTTATATAACTGCAGATAGCGCTCGGAAAACACGAGATATGATGTTTTTGTTGATGGATTCATGCATATTTTGAGGTCCTGAATAGGAATATGAACTTTTTGATTGTGAAAATTCTGCCCGAAAAAGCGTGATTTCGACTTATTCCAAAGTTTGTAAAACTGCGAATAGCACTCTCAAAACACAAAATATGATGTATTTGGTGCAAGATTCTGCCATATAACGCATTTCTGAAGCAAAATCTTGCTTCTGAGCAGATTTACAGAATCAGAAATTTCTTAACGAGACTCAGAAAAAACGCTGATAACTCGCTGGAGACGCAAAATTTTGAGCATTTGAGGACAGATTTCATACGTATTATGTTCTATTGGATAGATTTATGTGATTTGCGATACTTTGAAACCGCTGAGATTGTGGTAATTTTGACTTATTTCAAACTTCATATAACTGCATATAGCGCCCAGAAAACACGAGATATGATGTTTTTGTTGATGGATTCACACATATTATGAGTTCTTGAATAAGAATATGAGCTTTTTGATTGTGAAAATCTGCCCGGAAAAGCGTGATTCCCACTTATTCCAAAGTTTGTAAAACTGCGAATAGCACTCTAAAAACACGAAATATGATGTATTTGGTGCTAGACTCTGCCATATAACGCATTTCTGAAGCAAAATCTTGCTTCTGAGCAGATTTACAGAATCAAAAATTTCTCAACGAGACTCAGAAAAAAACGCTGATAACTCGCTGGAAACGCGAAATTTTGTGCATTTGAGGACAGATTCATGCGTATTATGTTGAATTGGATAGATTTATGTGATTTGCGATACTTTGAAAACCGCTGAGAATGTGGTAATTTTGACTTATTTCAAACTACTTATAACTGCAGGTAGCGCTCTGAAAACACAAGATATGATGTTTTTGTTGAAGGATTCATACATGTTATGAGTTCCTGAATAGGAATATCAACTTTATGATTGTGAAAATCTGCCGGCAAAGCGTGATTTCGACTTATTCCAGAGTTTGTAAAACTGCGGATAGCACTCTAAAAACACGGAATATGATGTATTTGGTGCCAGATTCTGCCATATAACGCATTTCTGAAGCAAAATCTTTTCTTCTGAGCAGATTTACAGAATCAAAAATTTCTCAACGAAACTCAGGAAAAACGCTAATAACTCGCTGGAAACGCAAAATTTTGTGCATTTGAGGACGGATTCATGCGTATTATTTTGTACTGGATAGATTTATGTAATTTGCGATCCTTTGAAATTGCTGAGAATGTGGTAATTTTGACTTATTTTAAACTTCATATAACTGCAGATAGCGCTCTGAAAACAGGAGATATGATGTTTTTGTTGATGGATTCATACATGTCATGAGTTCCTGGATGGGAATATGAACTTTATGATTGTGAAAATCTGCCCGGAAAAGCGTGATTTCGACTTATTCCAAAGTTTGTAAAACTGCAAATAGCACTCTAAAAACACGAAATATGATGTATTTGGTGCTAGATTCTGCCATATAACGCATTTCTGAAGCAAAATCTTACTTCTGAGCAGATTTACAGGATCAAAAATTTCTCAACGAAACTCAGGAAAAACGCTGATAACTCGCTGGAAACGCACAATTTTGTGCATTTGAAAACGGAACATGCGTATTATGTTGTATTGGATAGACTTATGTGATTTGCGATACTTTGAAACATCTGAGAATGTGGTAATTTTGACTTATTTCAAACTTCATATAACTGCAGATAGCGCTCTGAAAACAGGAGATATGATGTTTTTGTTGATGGATTCATACATGTCATGAGTTCCTGGATGGGAATATGAACTTTATGATTGTGAAAATCTGCCCGGAAAAGCGTGATTTCGACTTATTCCAAAGTTTGTAAAACTGCAAATAGCACTCTAAAAACACGAAATATGATGTATTTGGTGCTAGATTCTGCCATATAACGCATTTCTGAAGCAAAATCTTACTTCTGAGCAGATTTACAGGATCAAAAATTTCTCAACGAAACTCAGGAAAAAACGCTGATAACTCGCTGGAAACGCACAATTTTGTGCATTTGAAAACGGAACATGCGTATTATGTTGTATTGGATAGACTTATGTGATTTGCGATACTTTGAAACATCTGAGAATGTGTAATTTTTGACTTATTTCAAACTTCATATAACTGCAGATAGCGCTCTGAAAACACGAGATATGATGTTTTCGTTGATGGATTCATACATATTATGAGTTCCTGAATAGGAATATGAACTTTTTGATCGTGAAAATCTGCCCGGAAAAGCGTGATTTTGACTTATTCCAAGTTTGTAAAACTGCGAATAGCATTCTTAAAACACGAAATATGATGTATTTGGTGCTAGATTCTGCCATATAACGCATTTCTGAAGCAAAATCTTACTTCTGAGCAGATTTACAGAATCAAAAATTTCTCAACGAAACTCAGGGAAAAACGCTGATTACTCGCTGGAGAAACGCACAATTTTGTGCATTTGAGAACGGATCATGCGTATTATGTTGTATTGGATAGATTTATGTGATTTGCGATACTTTGAAACCGCTGAGAATGTGGTAATTTTGACTTATTTCAAACTTCATATAACTGCAGATGGCGCTCTGAAAACACGAGATATGATGTTTTCGATGATGGATTCATACATATTATGAGTTCCTGGATAGGAATATGAACTTTTTGATTGTGCAAATCTGCCCGGAAGAGCGTGATTTTGACTTATTCCAAATTTTGTAAAACTGCGAATAGCACTCTAAAAACACGAAATATGATGTATTTGGTGTTAGATTCTGCCATATAACGCATTTCGGAAGCAAAATCTTGCTTCTGAGCAGATTTACAGAATCAAAAATTTCTCAACGAAACTCAGAAAAAACGCTGATAACTCGCTGGAAACGCAAAATTTTTTGCATTTGGGGACGGATTCATGCGTATTATGTTGTATTGGATAGATTTATATGATTTGCGATACTTTGAAATTGCTGAGAATGTGGTAATTTTGACTTATTTCAAACTTCATATAACTGCAGATAGCGCTCTGAAACACGAGATATGATGTTTTTGTTGATGGATTCATACATATTATGAGTTCCTGAATAGGAATATGAACTTTTTGATTGTGAAAATCTGCCCGGAAAAGCGTGATTTTGACTTATTCCAAAGTTTGTAAAACTGCGGATAGCACTCTAAAAACACGAAATATGATGTATTTGGTGTTAGATTCTGCCATATAACGCATTTCTGAAGCAAAATCTTGCTTTTGAGCAGATTTACAGAATCAAAAATTTCTCAACAAAACTCAGAAAAAACGCTGATAACTCACTGGAAAAAAATTTTTGTGCATTTGAGGACGGATTCATGCGTATTATGTTGTATTGGATAGATTTATGTGATTTGCGATTCTTTGAAACCGCTGAGAATGTGGTAATTTTGACTTATTTCAAACTTCATATAACTGCAGATAGCGCTCTGAAAACACGAGATATGATGTTTTTGTTGATGGATTCATACATATTATGAGTTCTTGAATAGGAATATGAACTTTTTGATTGTGAAAATCTGCCCGGAAAAGCGTGATTTCCACTTATTCCAAAGTTTGTAAAACTGCGAATAGCACTCTAAAAACACGAAATATGATGTATTTGGTGCTAGATTCTGCCATATAACGCATTTCTGAAGCAAAATCTTGCTTCTGAGCAGATTTACAGAATCAAAAATTTCTCAACGAGACTCAGAAAAACCGCTGATAACTCGCTGAAAACGCGGAATTTTGTGCATTTGAGGACAGATTCATGCGTATTATGTTGTATTGGATAGATTTATGTGATTTGCGATACTTTGAAACCGCTGAGAATGTGGTAAATTTGACTTATTTCAAACTTCATATAACTGCAGATAGCGCTCTGAAAACACGAGATATGATGTTTTCGTTGATGGATTCATACATATTATGAGTTCCTGAATAGGAATATGAACTTTTTGATCGTGAAAATCTGCCCGGAAAAGCGTGATTTTGACTTATTCCAAAGTTTGTAAAACTGCGAATAGCATTCTTAAAACACGAAATATGATGTATTTTGGTGCTAGATTCTGCCATATAACGCATTTCTAAAGCAAAATCTTACTACTGAGCAGATTTACAGAATCAAAAATTTCTCAACGAAACTCAGGGAAAAACGCTGATTACTCGCTGGAAACGCACAATTTTGTGCATTTGAGAACGGAATCATGCGTATTATGTTGTATTGGATAGATTTATGTGATTTGCGATACTTTGAAACCGCTGAGAATGTGGTAATTTTGACTTATTTCAAACTTCATATAACTGCAGATGGCGCTCTGAAACACGAGATATGATGTTTTCGATGATGGATTCATACATATTATGAGTTCCTGGATAGGAATATGAACTTTTTGATTGTGAAAATCTGCCCGGAAGAGCGTGATTTTGACTTATTCCAAATTTTGTAAAACTGCGAATAGCACTCTAAAAACACGAAATATGATGTATTTGGTGTTAGATTCTGCCATATAACGCATTTCGGAAGCAAAATCTTGCTTCTGAGCAGATTTACAGAATCAAAAATTTCTCAACGAAACTCAGAAAAAACGCTGATAACTCGCTGGAAACGCAAAATTTTTTTGCATTTGGGGACGGATTCATGCGTATTATGTTGTATTGGATAGATTTATATGATTTGCGATACTTTGAAAATTGCTGAGAATGTGGTAATTTTGACTTATTTCAAACTTCATATAACTGCAGATAGCGCTCTGAAACACGAGATATGATGTTTTTTGTTGATGGATTCATACATATTATGAGTTCCTGAATAGGAATATGAACTTTTTGATTGTGAAAATCTGCCCGGAAAAGCGTGATTTTGACTTATTCCAAAGTTTGTAAAACTGCGGATAGCACTCTAAAAACACGAAATATGATTGTATTTGGTGTTTAGATTCTGCCATATAACGCATTTCTGAAGCAAAATCTTGCTTTTGAGCAGATTTACAGAATCAAAAATTTCTCAACAAAACTCAGAAAAAAACGCTGATAACTCACTGAAAAACAAAATTTTGTGCATTTGAGGACGGATTCATGCGTATTATGTTGTATTGGATAGATTTATGTGATTTGCGATTCTTTGAAACCGCTGAGAATGTGGTAATTTTGACTTATTTCAAACTTCATATAACTGCAGATAGCGCTCTGAAAACACGAGATATGATGTTTTTGTTGATGGATTCATACATATTATGAGTTCTTGAATAGGAATATGAACTTTTTGATTGTGAAAATCTGCCCGGAAAAGCGTGATTTCCACTTATTCCAAAGTTTGTAAAACTGCGAATAGCACTCTAAAAACACGAAATATGATGTATTTTGGTGCTAGATTCTGCCATATAACGCATTTCTGAAGCAAAATCTTGCTTCTGAGCAGATTTACAGAATCAAAAATTTCTCAACGAGACTCAGAAAAACCGCTGGTAACTCGCTGAAAACGCGGAATTTTGTGCATTTGAGGACAGATTCATGCGTATGATGTTGTATTGGATTAGATTTATGTGATTTGCGATACTTTGAAACCGCTGAGAATGTGGTCATTTTGACTTATTTCAAACTTCATATAACTGCAGATAGCGCTCTTAAAACACGAAATATAATGTTTTCGTTGATGGATTCATACATGTTATGAGTTCCTGAATAGGAATATGAACTTCATGATTGCGAACATCTGCCCGGAAAAGCGTGATTTCGACTTATTCCAAAGTTTGTAAAACTGCGAATAGCACTCTAAAAACACGAACTATGATGTATTTGGTGTTAGATTCTGCCATATAACGCATTTCTAAAGCAAAATCTTGCTTTTGAGCAGATTTACAGAATCAAAAAATTTCTCAACAAAACTCAGAAAAAACGCTGATAACTCACTGAAAAACAAAATTTTGTGCATTTGAGGACGGATTCATGCGTATTATGTTGTATTGGATAGATTTATGTGATTTGCGATACTTTGAAACCACTGAAAATGTGGTTATTTTGACTTATTTCAAACTTCATATAACTGCAGATAGCGCTCTGAAAACACAAGATATGATGTTTTTGTTGATGGATTCATACATATTATGGGGGTCCTTAATAGGAATATGAACTTTTTGATTGTGAAAATCTGCCCGGAAAAGCGTGATTTCGACTTATTCCAGAGTTTGTAAAACTGCGAATAGCACTCTAAAAACACAAAATATGATGTAGTTGGTGCTAGATTCTGCCATATAACGCATTTCTGAAGCAAAATCTTGCTTCTGAGCAGATTTACAGAATCAAAAATTTCTCAACGAAACTGAGAAAAAACGCCGATAACTCGCTGGAAACGCAAAAATTTAGTGCATTTGAGAACGAATTCATGCGTATTATGTTGTATTGGATAGATTCATGTGATTTGCGATACTTTGAAACCGCTGAAAATGTGGTAATTTTGACTCTTTTCAAACTTCATATAACTGCAGATAGCGCTCTGAAAACACGAGATATGATGTTTTTGTTGATGAATTCATACATGTTATGAGTTCTTGAATGAGAATATGAACTTTTTGATTGTGAAAATCTGCCCGGAAAAGCGTGATTTTGACTTATTCCAAAGTTTGTTAAACTGCGAATAGCACTCTAAAAACACGGAATATGATGTATTTGATGCAGGATTCTGCAATATGATGCATTTCTGAAGCAAAATCTTGCTTCTGATCAGATTCACAGAATCAAAAATTTCTCAACATAACTCAGAAAAAACGCTGATTACTCGCTGGAAACGCAAAATTTTGTGCATTTGAGGACGGATTCATGCGTATTAGGTTGTATTGGATTGATTTATGTGATTTGCGATACTTTGAAACCGCTGAGAATGTGGTAATTTTGACTTATTTCAAACTTCATATAACTGCAGATAGCGCTCTGAAAACACGAGGTATGATGTTTTTGTTGATTTATTCATACATATTATGAGGTCCTGAATAGGAATATGAACTTTTTGATTGTGAAAATCTGCCCGGAAAAGCGTGATTTCGACTTATTCCAGAGTTTGTTAAAACTGCGAATAGCACTCTGAAAACACGAAATATGATGTATTTGATGCTAGATTCTGCCATATAACGCATTTCTGAAGCAAAATCTTACTTCTGAGCAGATTTACAGGATCAAAAATTTCTCAACGAAGCTCAGAAAAAAAGCTGATAACTCGCTGGCAACGCAAAATTTTGTGCATTTGAGGACGGATTCATGCGTATTATGTTGTATTGGATAGATTTATGTGATTTGCGATACTTTGAAACCGCTGAGAATGTGGTAATCTTGACTTATTTCAAACTTTGTATAACTGCAGATAGCGCTCTGAAAACACGAGATATGATGTTTTTGTTGATGAATTCATACATATTATGAGTTCTTAAATAGGAATATGAACTTTTTGATTGTGAAAATCTGCCCGGAAAAGCGTGATTTCGACTTATTCCAAAGTTTGTAAAACTGCGAATAGCACTCTAAAAACACGAAATATGATGTATTTGATGCTAGATTCTGCCATATAACGCATTTCTGAAGCAAAATCTTGCTTCTGAGCAGATTTACAGAATCAAAAATTTCTCAACGAAACTCAGAAAAAACGCTGATAACTCGCTGGAAACGCTCAATTTTGTGCATTTGAGGACGAATTCATGCGTATTATGTTGTATTGGATAGATTATGTGATTTGCGATACTTTGAAACCGCTGAGAATGTGGTAATTTTGACTTATTTCAAACTTCATATAACTGCAGATAGCGCTCTGAAAACACGAGATATGATGTTTTTGTTGATAGATTTATACATATTATGAGGTCCTGAATAGGAATATGAACTTTTTGATTGCGAAAATCTGCCCGGAAAAGCGTGATTTTGACTTATTCCAAAGTTTGTAAAACTGCGAATAGCACTCTAAAAACACGGAATATGATGTATTTGGTGTTAGATTCTGCCATATAACGCATTTCTGAAGCAAAATCTTGCTTGTGAGCAGATTTACAGAATCAAAAATTCCTCAACGAAACTCAGAAAAAACGCTGATAACTCGCTGGAAACGCAAAATTTTGTGCAATTGAGGACGGATTCATGCGTATTATATTGTATTGGATAGATTTATGTGATTTGCGATACTCTGAAACCGCTGGAAATGTGGTAATTTTGACTTATTTCAAACTTCATATAACTGCTGATAGCGCTCTGAAAACACGAGATATGATGTTTTTGTCGATGGATTCACACATATTATGAGGTCCTTAATAGGAATATGAACTTTTTGATTGTGAAAATCTTTCCGGAAATGCGTGATTTCGACTCATTCCAAAGTTTGTGAAACTGCAAATAGCACTCCAAAAACACGAAATATGATGTATTTGGTGCTAGATTCTGCCATATAACGCATTTCTGAAGCAAAATCTTGCTTCTAAGCAGATTTACAGAATCAAAAATTTCTCAACGGAGCTCAGAAAAAACGCTGATAACTCGCTAGAAACGCAGAATTCTGTGCATTTGAGGACGGATCTATGCGTATTATGTTGTATTGGATAGAATTATGTGATTTGCGATACTTTGAGACCGCTGAGAATGTGGTAATTTTGACTTATTTCAAACTTCATATAACTGCAGATAGTGCTCTGAAAACACGAGGTATGATGTTTTTGTTGATTTATTCATACATATTATGAGGTCCTGAATAGGAATATGGACTTTTTGATTGTAAAAATTTGCCCGGGGAAAGCGTGATTTCGACTTATTCCAAAGTTTGTAAAACTGCAAATAGCACTCTAAAAAACACGAAATATGATGTATTTGATGCTAGATTCTGCCATATAACGCATTTCTGAAGCAAAATCTTGCTTCTGAGCAGATTTACAGAATCAAAACTTTCTCAACGAAACTCAGAAAAAACGCTGATAACTCGCTGGAAACGCACAATTTTGTGCATTTGAGGACGGATTCATGCGTATTATGTTGTATTGGATAGATTTATGTGATTTGCGATACTTTGAAACCGCTGAGAATGTGGTAATTTTGACTTATTTCAAACTTCATATAACTGCAGATAGCGCTCTGAAAACACGAGATATGATGTTTTTGTTGATAGATTCATACATATTATGAGGTCCTGAATAGGAATATGAACTTTTTGATTGCGAAAATCTGCCCGGAAAAGCGTGATTTTGACTTATTCCAAAGTTTGTAAAACTGCGAATAGCACTCTAAAAACACGGAATATGATGTATTTGGTGTTAGATTCTGCCATATAACGCATTTCTGAAGCAAAATCTTGCTTGTGAGCAGATTTACAGAATCAAAAATTCCTCAACGAAACTCAGAAAAAACGCTGATAACTCGCTGGGAAACGCAAAATTTTGTGCAATTGAGGACGGATTCATGCGTATTATATTGTATTGGATAGATTTATGTGATTTGCGATACTCTAAAACCGCTGGAAATGTGGTAATTTTGACTTATTTCAAACTTCATATAACTGCTGATAGCGCTCTGAAAACACGAGGTATGATGTTTTTGTCGATGGATTCACACATATTATGAGATCCTTAATAGGAATATGAACTTTTTGATTGTGAAAATCTTTCCGGAAATGCGTGATTTCGACTCATTCCAAAGTTTGTGGAACTGCAAATAGCACTCTAAAAACACGAAATATGATGTATTTGGTGCTAGATTCTGCCATATAACGCATTTCTGAAGCAAAATCTTGCTTCTAAGCAGATTTACAGAATCAAAAATTTCTCAACGGAGCTCAAAAAAAACGCTGATAACTCGCTAGAAACGCAGAATTTTGTGACATTTGAGGACGGATCTATGCGTATTATGTTGTATTGGATAGAATTATGTGATTTGCGATACTTTGTAACCGCTGAGAATGTGGTAATTTTGACTTATTTCAAACTTCATATAACTGCAGATAGCGCTCCGAAAACACGAGGTATGATGTTTTTGTTGATAGATTCATACATATTATGAGTTCCTGAATAGGATATGAACTTTTTGATTGTGGAAATCTGCCCGGAAAAGCGTGATTTCCACTTATTCCAAAGTTTGTAAAACTGCGAATAGCACTCTAAAAACACGAAATATGATGTATTTGGTGCTAGATTTTGCCATATCACGCATTTCTGAAGCAAAGTCTCACTTCTGAACAGATTTACAGAATAAAAAATTTTTTCAACGAAACTCAGGAAAAACGCTAAAACTCGCTGGAAACGCAGAATTTTTGTGCATTTGAGAACGGATTCATGCGTATTATGTTGTATTGGATAGATTTATGTGATTTGCGATACTTTGAGACCGCTGAGAATGTGGTAATTTTGACTTATTTCAAACTTCATATAACTGCAGATAGTGCTCTGAAAACACGAGGTATGATGTTTTTGTTGATTTATTCATACATATTATGAGGTCCTGAATAGGAATATGGACTTTTTGATTGTAAAAATTTGCCCGGGAAAGCGTGATTTCGACTTATTCCAAAGTTTGTAAAACTGCAAATAGCACTCTAAAAACACGAAATATGATGTATTTGGTGCTAGATTCTGCCATATAACGCATTTCTGAAGCAATATCTTGGTTCTAAGCAGATTTACAGAATCAAAAATTCCTCAACGAAACTCAGAAGAAACGCTGATAACTTGCTGGAAACGCAGAATTTTGTGCATTTGAGGACGGATCCATGCGTATTATGTTGTATTAGATAGATTTATGTGATTTGCGATACTTGGAAACCGCTGAGAATGTGGTAATTTTGACTTATTTCAAACTTCATATAACTGCAGAAAGCGCTCTGAAAACACGAGATATGATGTTTTTGTTGATGAATTCATACATGTTATGAGTTCTTGAATGGGAATATGAACTTTTTGTATGTG